>CAFUXE010001430.1:637581-651068 GCA_903364295.1 Serranus cabrilla
TTTTTTTTAGAAAGATGGAGTTATGAAGAGTGAAAGAATGAGGACTTGTGGGCGTATCTTATTTGTCTTCACCATTTCAGCTTTGGGTTTTTTTTTGTTTTATTTATTTGATTTTATTTCTTTGGAAGGGATGTTGGAGTGTTGCTTGACAGGTAGACAGATAAAAGGAGGCAGAAATAGAGACAGAGAGAGCAAAAGTGAGACCAAGGCCAGGACTACTCACACACATAGTCTTCCTCAGTAACACTCACCCGCGCACAAACACAAACACAAACGCACAGAAAGTGAGAGGAGCTGTCGCTTGTCACTGCCAGTCACTTAGTCACAGAGGCGTGGACAGCCACCTTGTACAGACTACGTTTATATACAGAGGGAAGACAAGGACAGAGAGGCACTGCGAGGGTGGCAGGGGCAGAGAGACGGAGAGACAAAACACATGGCAGCAGTAAAATAAAAAACCCAAAACCCCAGAGCAAAATTTACAGAAACAAACACTCCAGTATAAAACTTCTGAGAACAAGGAAGATTACAGTCGCTTTTTCATCGTAAAAGCTTTGCACGATTCCCGATGTGGTTCTGCTGTTTACTTTTACTACTGTTTTGTCTGCTCTATTTTCTAAATGAGTTACTAACTGTGTCAGTCTTTTGGCCGACACTATCTTGCTTTTTTGGAAGTGTAAGTGACCATATATGGACGAGAGGGGAAATCTTAGTCATCCGCTAGCACCAACGCTTGCTAGCTAGCTTGGTTAGCAAAGTGCATCTGTATGTTACAATGAACAGCTGAGGCTTTGCACATTAAATAGTATGATTATGAATTTTTACTTTCTTCCAACCATTTCCCAAAGCATATTGTAAGATTTTTTGTGGCCTACCTTCGAAGCAGCTATTTCCATCCACGCTACTGGAAATGAACATGCAAGTGGTTGCTTCTCTGTTATGTGTGGTCACTATGTCTCATTTGACTCACAGGAGCCTTTGACGAAATTAGTGCGCCTACCAATGGATGAACACTTTGTAATACCTTAAATTTTACAGTCACAGTTTAAAGACATGGTTAAATCGATTGAGTTTAGGCACCAAAACTACTTAGTTTCAGGAAAATATTGTGGTTTAAGTTAAAATGATTACATGACGTAGTTTAGCGTGTGACAGAAGAACGTGTTGTAGTCTTTTTAGTTACATTAAGTTAAAATAAAGTACACAAACGGCCATCTTCTTGGTCAAAGTCCTGCGTTTGTTTGACCCATCCAACAACACCAGCCTCCTACCTCGCAGACTTTCTTGCTCTTTATACTTATACCACCGGCTTCCTCTTTCTCTGCTGTCATAATAACTGCAGCCACTAGATGTCGCTGCATACATTCTAAATATAGGTGGCAAGAAGATGCTTGAACAAACAACTAATTTGGTCATTTTTTGGAGGAAGGGCCGTCTCTTGCTATGGTGTTTGGCATGATTTCTGTAGTGACTGGTAGCTGCTAAGTGGTTCCAGAATATAATATATTGTCGTCTCGCCAAATTATATGTATATCACACAGGAAACCTTGTTGGTAAACTCTGACTTTGCTTTTCAGACAATAACAGAGCCAGCTTCCCTCTGAGTTATATGAAGATGATTATGATTCCATTTATAAACATGCTGCTTGTTAGAGCCTTAGATTGTGTTTACCATTCAGCTCTCAGGTTCATTACTGTGGATAATAACACTGCTCACCACTGCATTTTATATGATAAGGTCAGTTGCTCTTCCTTGATTGAGAGACATAATAACCATTGCACATCTTTGTTGCTTTGAAACTCAATATTTAAGCTGCTCACCTCACTGGCTGATGTGTCTGGAAGTTCTTACCAGAGCAAATTTAAAGGAATTATTGCCCTTAGTACACCGGTCCAATCTGTGGAGCCAAATCAAAACACTTCTGTGACTTTATGATAATCACTCTTTAATGGTCTGTAAAGTCTTTTACTGAGCTTCTGTTCTGTTTCTGTTATTCTGTTGAGTTTGTGTCTGGTGGAGAAAGTGCTTTACTGGGAATTGTATGAAAAATGTACGACAGACGGACTAAAAAATGTGGCTGAAGAATACTGATGAGCTTACAAAACAATGGTAGATAATAGAATGAATGGTATGAATCTACTTCTGTGGTGTTGAAAGGTGACACAAATAAACTCAAGGCTAGTACTTTGTAATACTGGTGTATTAAGAATGTCTGGTTGACAAAGAAAAGAAAAAAGAGCTGGTAAAGACACAACAGACTAAGCCCTTGTAGAGTGGGGAGATTTCTAGCAAACTGGCATTGGACAATGTTCAACAACTCAATAGACATTGATATTGTTTTTGGGGGAGTTGTACTATGTGCCACTGATCGATTAGACTTTGCAGACTTGTCTCCCACAAAAACGTCAATATAGGGCGTATGTACAGGCAACAAATATGAGTCAGACTTACTTCTTGTTTCACCCAGGAGAACGCAGTTTGTGGTCCATTTGAAAACAAAGGTGAATGACTTTTTACAAGGGCTAACTTCTATTTTTTATGTAACTTTCGTGGCTCACGTTTAGCGAATCACATAACTTGCTTGTCTTTTACGTAACTTACGGTAGTCGTGTCACCC
The DNA here is from genome assembly GCA_903364295.1 of Serranus cabrilla. Classification (NCBI taxonomy): domain Eukaryota; kingdom Metazoa; phylum Chordata; class Actinopteri; order Perciformes; family Serranidae; genus Serranus; species Serranus cabrilla. The sequence goes on from CAFUXE010001430.1 coordinate 640,200, forward strand.
TCCTAACTACTTCACTTCTAGCACATTTATTTACTTTTTAAACCGTCTTTATAACGTCTAACCAGGACGTTTTTTGCCCTAAACCTAGGTCAGTGGTTCAGCAGCATAAATTCACCAAAACTGCAGCTGTGAACATACATGCATGTATTATAATAATAATAATAGCTTTATTTATATAGCAGCTTACAAAGTGCTTTGACAAGAGCAGTTAAACACAGAGGATAATGATGCCATAAGGCCAAAACAATTCTTACATTAACAATGTAAAAAGAATAAATGAAGCTGATCACTGATCAAGTGTAGAAGATTAAAAGAAAGACCATAACATGAAAAGGTTGTTAAGATGGAAAGAATTACATAAAAAGAAGTCTATAAATGTGGGTTTTATGAAGAGATTTTAATTTATTATGACGTCTGTTGGATGTTTTGTCCACCTTGAGCTGCACTGGCAATCAGAATTGTTATTTTTTTTAAGGAATGCCATTAGTGCCACTGCAAACCTTAGCCAGATCCAACTGACTGACCAGCTATTCCCTGAGCCCATGGAGTTAGTATTCTCTCCATTCTCCAAAGACGGGACTAAAACAGGTTTAGTTCACCAGAAAAAAAATCGTGTGTATCTCCAAAGAGTAACTGTGTGGTATTCTAACATTTCTCTTGTATGCTCCTTGTTGTGTTCGACTGCTTTAGTCAGGACAAAATAACTTGTTTTCTTTATCTTGTGTGCTGCCATATTGTTTTTGTGTTGTGTTGTTAAGTCTCCGCTGCTTGTGAACCTGTTAGCTCGCTTGTATTGTTGCCATCCTCCTCCTCCTCTCTTACATTCACCAGCTGATGTGAGGCAAGGCCGCCTTGTAGTGCCTGCTGTCTATTTACTCCCATTCAGGGGATTCACTTGAGAGGCCACAGCTCAAATAAATTCACTCAACAGCCGCTGCTCAGTAGGGACCTCTCTCTCTCTCCCTCCCCTGCTCATTCTCTCTCCACGCCTCTACCTCCCTTTGACTCCTCCATCCTTTCTCTGCGTCTTTTTCTGTCTTTGTTCATTTCTGTTTCTTTCCCTGTCTTTCTGTCTCCTTGATTTAGTGCCATTCTGTCCACGGCTACATGGTCTTTCTGTTTTTTCTCCTTCAAACTGATGTAGCAACACTTTACTTTAACACCAGAGCAATCACCCAGCACCATGGGAAACTGTGGCGCTGTTGGACTAAAAAAGTGGTCTGCAGGGCTGCTTAAAACAAGTGGTACTTAAAACAATGTCATTTCTCACAGATGACTTGGGTTGGGTTTTTTTTGTGGAGGTATTTCTGCTGTGGCGTGGGAGATGTGTGGCAGGGGTGCATATGTTGGTTGGGTATACAGAAAGGTAAACCTTTTGCAGAATCCATGTTTTTCTATCAAAGCTTTTCACCATTGATTATTCAGTACACTTTCAAAAGCATTCCTGTATTCCTCTGGTGAGGTTTTCTCACATGAACACACACATACCTTACATGCACGTAGGCCCGCAAATATACACACATGTGCACACACAGACACCTGATCTTGTGTTTCTCCTTTCCAGAAGGAGCATGAATAAAACAGGAGTGCAGAGACTTAGTGAGGAGCAGTGAGAGACGTAGGGTGTACTGGCAGTTCTCTCTGCAGCAGTGGCAGTGTGTTCGTGCCACAATCTCCATGTCTGGACTTACAGGATTAGCTTGGACGCCGTCAGCTCCGAGAATACACACTCTTTTGCAAACCTGTCTATACAAATATTCACACAGGTGTATAGACACCCGTGTGCACACTGTCTCTGCTGCACAATGCACTTCCAAACTGCAAAAAAAAAGAAGAAGTCATTTGATATAATGTGTGGTAGTTAGGTTTTGTTATTTTTTCAATGGGATGTGGGTATTTTAGATATTACCTCCGCTAAGAAGATTATGTTGTTTTCAGTGCCATTTATTCGTTGGTTTGTCTGTTTGTCAGCTGGATTACAGGAAAACTACCGGCCCGATTTTTATGAAACTTGGTGGAAGGGTTAACCACAGGCCACGGAAGAGCCTGTTACATTTTGAATCGAATCAGAAAGAAATGGCAGCTTTAAGAATTTATAGTTTTGTTAACATTGCACCATTTGTGCTGCAGTTGTGCTGTTGGAATATTCAGAGAAATAAGTTCCCAATAGTTTTTATTGGTTTACTTGATCCATTTCCTTTGGTCCTTATTGTCAAAGTGTTGTTTAAATGCTTTCAGCAAAACAAAACAAAAAGAGACATCCTAGCTTCATGCCATAATTTAAGATGAAGTGGCTAGTGGCAACATCATTGTTGGATTAGTTTTTATCCTAAATTTCAATTAACATATATAATATTATGTAATACATACAGATTTAAATCAGAGTCTGTCTTCTTTGTTAATAGCAACACTTTCTTAATTGATAGATATATCAAGAATTCCATTTGGTGCCATTCCCCCTCAAGATATTGACATGAGTAGACTGAAACCATGTGTGTGTGTCTGTGTGTGTGTGTCTATCTACTTGCTCTCTTCGCTGGTCTTCAAATCAATACCTCAAAATCTCCAGGGTTTCTTTGCCCTGCTAGTGAAGCAGTTATGAATTCTGAAGACTCAGCTGACTGAACCTCTGACCCTGAAAATCGCCCACTGAAAAGAAATGAATGCTGCCACTATGTTATTTCAGTCTCTGTAAACAAATGGAATGTGGTGCGTGAAAAAAAAATGCAATGCCTTTCAGTGCTTTTAATATTTCATTCTCCTGAACGACCTCAATTCTGCGAAGGTCTGAAAGAAGAGCCTCATTCCAAAATGAGATATCCACTATTGGGGAAGAAAAGTGACACCTTTTCTGAAAGCATGACTGATGGCAAAAGGTGGAAATAAACTAGCAGCCTTTTTAAAGGATTGTAGGTGGAAGTCGTAGGCTGAGGAAAGCTTTCACTGATGCATTCTTGCAGTAACTGAATTAATAATTTAGCATTTTAAGGCCTATTATATAATCCATCCAACAAAGAAATTCACGTTGTTGATTTAAAATGATTTCTAAGAGTAGCAAATGTTACAATATCAAGAAAAAAAATGCCTCTTCAGCTTTAGACGCTTTGGAAGACGGGTTTTAGAATCATCTTAGCTTTCCAATGTTTGGGGGAATTGTAGGCCCGGTCATGCAATATTAAAAACCCGGATATATTTTGTGACTCCAGTATCCCAACAAATGCATAAGTTGTCACTTTTGAATTTAAAGAAAACAAACAAGCCTTAAAAGAATTTCTGTGTGTACTAACTGTGGGTGTTTATTCTGCACCCTGCTCTGTCTAGACTGCTCACTTGTATTGTTTTTAAAATCACAAAAAGTGACTCGTGCTTATATTCATTGTGTGTAGTATTGTGCGTGTTTGTCTTTACTCACAAGTGTGTGTGTGTGTGTGCAGCTTGGCTCGCCAGTTTGCCAGATAAGAGGAGCAGTGGGAAGCCTATGAAAGCTTAATGTGCAGCTTCATATTTAAAAGGAAGTGCATTAGGGGCTCTGTGCCCCCATCAGTCCTCTCACAGCATCCCTCTCCTGCCTGCAGCCCTGCTGAAATCCCTCTCAAAACCAGCGACCCCGGCTCACTCCACCTCTGTCGCAGCAATGGAATGCAGTCACGAATGAATGAGTGCGCATTTAGTTGGAAATTTCCTCTCAATGGCTCAGTTCAAGTTAGCAAATGCAGCACAAGTGAGCCAATATGTTTCTGACTGTGAGCAGAGGAATTGGCAGACAGTCGTGTTTTTGTTTGAAGTTCATTTGATATAACTTCAGATATTGAACTGAAGGATGACAATCACAAGAGCTCTTCAAATGAACTCTAATAATTGTCATGGTCCATTTGAATGGATGTCGTGAAACTGACAGATATATATTTGGAAGCCAACCAATGAGCATGTGCAGTTATTTACTTAAAGTAATTCTATATAATTGTATCTAAAACATTGTGTAAAGGTAGCAGTAAGAAAAAAGAAAAGTCAAAACTCACTCATCTTGTTTATATAACTACACTACTACTAGCCACCAAAAACTGCTGGTAAATCCACACCAAGGGATATGATAGAAATATATGTCACTAGAAATTTTATTTGAATAATTTATATTTCAATTTGAATTGCTCAGGTTGAAAAATTGCACCCAAAAACTGAATCCAAATAGCATGACTTGAGGTTGAATGTATTAGTTTGGATTCCAATAAACTTGTAAATGAATATAATATTATGAAATTGAATTAGGTGGATCTGATTTGGTCCTTGCTGACAATTTTGAACTCTCTGCCCCTCCAAATTCAGTTCTCCTAATTCATATTCAGTGCTTTTAATCCTGTTTCAGTTCACTGAGACACATCTGGTCGTTGAGGAAGAGTAATCAAATACAGATTCACATAACTCTGACCTGTGTAGCCTTTGTTTTCATGTTTTGTTTAGTGGATTAAATCATAATCCAAAGTGGCAGAAAGGAAAGTCCTCCTCTGAGAAAATAAGTAGCTACAGAAGCTTTTACTGTTCAGTATCCCTGGACCTTTTAACAATGTAGCAATGTTAAAGTTTCATTTAGTAGCAGCAGAAAAACAAGGGAGTCATATGTTGCAGTATAAAGAGTGAGAAAGTCCGTTTAGGGTGGGTCAAACCAGCACAGAATTTGACCTAAGAGACTTCTCCAGAAACTAAAATTTCAGGAAATAAATGTGTCGTTTTACCCCATCCTGTTCTACCTCCCCTCTGTAACTGTGCCCAGTAGTTATTTTTACCCAAATCCTGACCTCTTTTCAAGTAGTTATGGTGCCTTTACCCGAATCAAACACATTGTCTCATAAACTTCTTCCCAGTTGTTGAGCTGGTTTCTCATCCTTTACCAAGCAATGACTTGCCCGTGGAGATTTCCTGTATTTCTCAAAAAAATCATTTAGCTAATGCCTTCAAAAAGTATCTGACTATGTTTCATTCTGTATGGATGGACAAAGCAACAATCAAGGAGATTGTACAGTAACAGCAGGAGAGCACATTTTCTACAGTGGGAGAACAGCGAGGGGTCAGTGGCAGCATTGAATTATTGGATGATAGCCTTCAGGGGCTTTCAGTGCAAAATACATTTATTCCTGCATCAATGTTGAATAAGACCACAGTGAAGAATCTATAGAAAAAGGCCATTGCAGTTTAATTTTGAGGGAATGACTCTAAAACCTGATGTTTAGCGCTGTTGTTTAGATAAAGTAGGTACATTACACATTCAATGTGTCGAGTTCCCAATCACAGCATTACTGTGCGGAAAGAAAATATGAATATGTTGTTTCCTGTGGTTGCATAATGTTACAGGCCCTTCTTTTTCTTTGGTAAGAGCTCTTTAAGTTTGACACACTGTATTTAAAACCATCCATCACTTCCATCCAACGTGCATTATAATCCTCTAGTGTTTTGAGTCCTGCAGATGCTGCTGAGTCATTCAGTATTCTTTGCTGCGCATGCATTTAGGCGGCTGTTAAGTGTCACTGATGAACAAAAATGTCTTCTTAAAGAGCTACAGTATAGCAGGAGTTTAGTATTTTAAAAAGCCATAACCATGAATTGATTTTTTTTTCTGCAGAAAAAAGTAAACAGCATACAGTATCACCGTTACCTGCTAATGTTTTCTACAAAGGGGAGCCGTGGATGGCAATAGTCAACCGTAACTTCCCCGCTATAAAGGACGATAAAATGGCCCCGTCTCATGTTGTGATTCATTTTCCCTGTTGGTCTGCTGTTCATTCTGGGTATTGTTGTTGTTTTGATAAAAGCCCAGTCGGGGTAACAGCAGGATTTCAAAGCCTGTTTGATGTGACTGTGTTCCCTGTCGTTCGACCCTTTTTGCAGACACGTTGTCCACCTGGTGGTGTAAGGTCTGGATTACTCTCAGTTTTTGTTCCAGTGGAGGGTGCAAGCCAAAAAGGTTGCACTAGTTTGCATTTGTTTCCTGTGCAGCTTGATGTCAGTTTTATCTTGTTCTTTTAGAGCGACTGCAGAGTTCAGAAAGGTCAGTTTATTGTTCCGCATCTTCTCGCTTTGTGATGCGATATAAAGGCATGCTGGGATGACACCTGGTTTAACCAAATGACCCCATACCAAAGCATAAATGGACTGTCTATTTTGTTAAATGCAGTGAGAAGTGCACCGACTTGTACATCAATGTCAGTAAACAGCTGCATGCAGTGCAGAAGTGCAGACCCCTCGGGGGAAGACTCAGTAGTTCACACACCTACAGAACTACAAACACAGCTTTGAGCTTCATAGCATTCACATAATGGCTTGAAAGAAACATTGAGGAGACCACATGCATCAAACTGGAGCAACCCTTACAGAACAGAGGGGGGGGACTGCTACATTCCCTGACGGCAAACATCTTTATCTGGCAGTTCTTAGACAGCTTAGTCCCTTTCACAACCTGGAGGACATGGCATTACGGTGCAAGGCATCCCACAAAGGTCAAAGCTGGGATTTGCCCACCAGTCAGTTGCCTGTCAAATGTGTGGTGGAACATTTTAAACACTGAACAGGAGTCCGGTGATTGTAGTTAAACACATGTTTAATCTAACATACCCCTCCTGGCGTGATCCCTTTTTGGTGCTGGTAGAAAACTCAGTGTTTGCTGCATCCTTGGATTCCTGCGTACACATCTGAATGTGCATGTTTGAATGTGTGCTGTTTGAATTTGCCAGATCTTTGTTTTTTTTCTGAGAGTAGCTTATGCAGAGTTGGCCTGTGCTGTGATTTCACGTGGCGGTGCACAAACTATTTCTAAAGTAGAATAGGATAAGGTTTGTGCTTTGTTTTCCAATGTCGTCTTTGCAAAAGGAACCCAGCAGCAGCGTTACTGAGGAGAATGCCAAATGACTAACACAAGACAGCAGAGAAGAATAAAGATGCTGCTTAGATTTTTAGAATAAATACATATACAGAGGGCACTATCCTGTTCCTAAGGATAGGCATGGGTCAAATGTTTGCATATTTTAATGAATGCGTATCAGCAGATAAAAATCTGATCCTTTCTTAAATGAACTCTACAGTATTTTGTCCACCTTAGCCAGCAAGAGTTGCAGCATGCTGCTCTCCTTTAGCAAAGCCAGTTACACGGTGCCAGCATTTTGAAAATGAAAATGTGTGAGTGTGAAAAACCAGTGATTGACTTTGTTCTGACAACCGGGTTGGTAAAATGCACAGATCAGCCAAACTCCGATCGCAACAAAGCTGTTATGTTTCTTCTCTCTTATAAGCAAAGATAGCTTCTCGTTCTCAGCTTTATATTTCATATGAGCTGTCACAAATTAGCATAAATACCATACTATATGTAAGCTGAGAGCAGGCCAAAATAAAGTGTGGATGTTTCTACAAAACATCTCTCGAGGGTATCATCAATTTTGAGAGTTGCATTCTCCCAGTTAAACTTTCATTAATATATCAACAGTTATTTTTTTTATAAAGTGGCAATGAAAAATGAAGCCAATGCAAAAGTGTCTTAAACCTGCATTCTGTTGAATAGCCAGCAGGGGGCGACTCCACTGCTTGTGAAAAGAAGTCTGATGGTAAGAATGTCAATGAGTAAATGGCTCTACATCTCACATTTTTCTAATGAGTTTATGGTCTCAATCACTTGCAGGTTGCAGGTCTTACTTTATATAACATGATATTATTTTCATAAATTATGGTCCTATTTAGAGTAAAAGACTAAAAACTACTGTATGTTTGAGTGCGTAGCTTCCTTGTGTTTGACAGGATGCTACCATAGTGGGTTTTTTATTTTATAATCTTAGAACTTCAACCTTTTTCACAGTGTGTTAACAGTTCACAAAAGTGTCTTGTTCAGGGTCCACTTGAACAAAGACACTCTGACGAGTCGGATGATTTACGAATGCACGTTGCTAACCAAGCTAGCATTAGCGCTACCAGCATTAGTGCTGTTGCTAAAAGAAAACAACAAACAAAAAAAAGCAAGATGGTGGCAAACTCCAGGATTGTTGAATCTTGACATAGCTTTTAGTCACACTTTCTACTGTTTGATGACTTATTTCTTAGTATGATGCGTCACCTCCATGTCTGCCCTTTTCCCTCCATTATTGTGCATTAGGGTGAAGGAAGGACTAATTTCATTTTTTAAGTGTTAATTACACAAATTCCTTGTAGTTTGTTTCTTTAATTGCCGTCGTAATTCCTTTTAATGCTTGCTTTCATACCAAACTTGTCACTGTAAAAATGTGAATGATTTTTTTCCATGGTGATTAAGACCAGGGCTGTGAATTCTCCCTCTGCCTCTGTCTTACACGAACAGTATTAGCCTCACACTCATCACTTCCCTCATCCTGCATCATAGTCTCCCAATTACTCAGAGTCAGTGTGGTTCAATGCAGAACAAAGGCTAATTTGAGGCATGTCACTAGCTAATTTGTGACATGTGGGTAGCTCTTTGAAATGATATCACACATAGGCTGTTGGTGTCATGAATGAATCAAGCTGGGAGGAAACAGCTCTCCACTTTGATCTCATTAGCAGCCTGTGTTCCACTTTGCTTCTAGTTGCACATTGGAGCCGGACTCACTGTTTATCAGCTGTTTAGAAGAGGTTGTGTAGAAGGAGAGGTTGCTAAGCCACTGAACTCTAATTCTCTTTGTAAAGTATCATAATAATGTACATGTCCACATAGTGGTCGTGACTGTTATACCTGAACAGTTTTTTTGTCTTATAAACAATACATTCCTAGTCCCTAGTTTATTTTCCTTAAGTTTCTCCTTTAAAATGACAATCATAATATTTAGCTGCAGTTTTCTTTTCATGCAATTGTCTCACATTAAAAAGGGTCCAGCCATTCAGGAGCCATAATCATTTCTTTTAGTGTTTATTATCTGCATTTGTATCTGTTAATGCTTTCTATGTAAAGTGACTTTGAGTATTTTTAAAAGCGCTATATAAATGTATTTTGTTATAATTATTATTTATTATTATTATTATTATTATTATTATGTTTTTTTATCAGTATAAACACTTTTTTTTTTTTTTTTAAAGCCATAGAATAAATTAATTTTGAAAAAAAAAATCTGCATGTGCAGTTGGAGTAGAAAACCCCTATGGGCTTATCTAAAAACCTCAACTAAAAGAGATGAAAGGGAAAAAAGGTAAAAAATAAAAAAATAATAATCAAAGTAACACAAATGAACCATTAACATGAATATCTTTTAAATGTCTAATCACATTTGAACATGATTTAACCGTTAATAAATAGCACATAATTAACTTGAAACAAAAAATTAAAGCGATACATTGACAGTTAATCATATGTACTTGTTGCTACCATTATTAGTTATCAGCAGGAAATGACATTTATTCCATGCAAAATCTTTTTCTGACATCAAAGCACGACTTGAGTCTCATTTCACCACTGGACAAATAGAGTGAGTCAGTCATTAGGTTGTGGTTTGTGCTCCGTATTTGAACTGCATGGTATTTCCTGTGCATGAAGGCTTCAATTGTGATGTATCTGCAGGAAGCATGACAGTAGCTGCACACAGGTGTAGCAAAGTACGTCTAGCACTGTGGGAACTGCCACAAGCATGAGTCAGTCTTTGGTGAGTGAGCTCCAGGAAGTACTACGGCACGCTAATGCAATACATTGCCTGAATTACAGTAATAAAATAACTCTGCAGCAGCAAGCAGGTATAGACAGGTGTTCTTTTAAAGCTTTCATAGTGCCACTCGCTCCATTTATACCCCCCCACCACCCGTGCAACCTCAAGTGCAAACATCCTTCATTTGAATAACACGAGTTGATCTCTTCATTAATGGATCACTTTTGTGACTCTCCAGCAAATGTGAAAGACGTCTCCTCTGAAGTAGTCTGCGCTTTGCAAACTTTTCTAATCAGTTACATAGGTGCTGTGTAATTTTGTCCCACATATTATCACCCGAACGTTGGCGGCTTATAAATGTCTTTATCCAGACGAGACAGGTTTTGTTCTTCCCTCTCGTTCGGCTCAATAGGCTCAGTAATTAGCTTGAGTGTGTCTGGGCAGGAGAAGAGCGAAGGAGCCTTGATACGCAGACGTGACCATGAAAAGTATTTTCTTGTTGGGCTCTAACCACTAAATGATGTCCTCTCCCTTACGTGGGCCAGGTGACCCGCCACCTCCTGATAGGAGAAGTCTTGCCTCAATCGACCCATGATAAAGTTTTAATTTCTCATAATTTCCCAGTTTGTTTTGTATCTGAGGGGACATGAGAGGGTCTCTCTGTCCAAAAGTTATGAAAAGATCATTAGAAGCAGTAATGCATACTGTTTAGTTTTATACAGTTCCTGTCCATTTACTTGATTGTATGGAATTCATGTCTATCATAAAGCCTGCATGCATACATTCATAAGAGTGTTTTATCTAAGCATTTAATCTTTGAAACCAGTCTTACATCTAAAGAAACTGAGTATAATCACTTCAAAGAATCTGAATTTGAATGTATTCTAATTGGAACTGGTGAAAGTTATACACAGTATGTTTTTTTTTTCCCCTATCTGGTATAAATATGATAAAAAAAAACATTCATTATTTGTTTTTCTCAGCTAAATAAAATCGATTGGACAGACACAAAAACATGTTAACACTTAAATATTCAAAGCTCAGATTTTGTCCTTGATTTAATTTTAACCTGTCCGTTAATTGGAGTAAAACCAGGTTCTCAGGTTGACATTAAAGGTGGAGAAAGATTGTTGGTATTTGAACTAAACAAACACACCACCTCCCATCAGAACATTAGCATGTGCCAGATTAACTGTCCCTCACTCCCACTGCCTTTCTCTTCACACATCCTTTGCCTTTCCCCTTTTCA
>CAFUXE010001430.1:676143-822251 GCA_903364295.1 Serranus cabrilla
ATTTGCCTGTTTTCCTCTTTGGACTAAACATCGGTTTAGGTTGACAGGGAAACAGACCGGGTTCACCTCTCTCAGGTCAGGAGCAGTTTAATGCACACCTGAGTCCAGCTGTGATATTTCATTGAACAGCAGCCAACATGGCAGATTTAAACAGGCCTTTATTCCACTCTGAACAGATCTGATTCTTCATAACATAGGTTTTAACAGCTGCTGGTGTGAATAATGATAATCAAGTCCGTTTATGATTTTACTCAAAACACAAGTCTGCCCTCACACATTATCACACAAAGGGATTGTGTGAAGGAGTCTCAGCAGTTATATATATGTACGTGCATGTGTGTGGGAGAGAATATGTGAGCTTAGTTAACAGTATGTGTCTGTTTGTGTCACAGCTACATTACTGATAATTGAAACAGACTTCCATTATTTATGGCTGAAATTAGACTTTTCTTCTGTTTCGCGCATGATTACTCGTATTTTATTTGACACCACAGGCACATCATGAGATGTCAAAACTTATCTGCACAATCATCATGTCCTTGTTCATCTTATTACAAAAACACACAACTTGTCAACACATGCTTTTTCTGCACACAAGTCATTATCAGCCTTGTCATATTATCAAATCCAACAGTGATTCACTTCTCTGCCTTTAAACCAGCGTGTGTGTGTCCTGAACTGATAGTTCATGGACGCGTAAAGAAGGAGTGAGAGTATTTTTTTTTATTCTTAGTATCTTGATGAAGCAGTCTGCCTGTTTTATTGGTTGTAGGGTCATAAAACTGGAAGGGAGAGGCTGATTTCTTGCCTTCAGCTGGAAGAGCTTTATTATCCAATGATATTAGGATATACAGAAAGGACCAAAAGTTACAGAAAGTTGGGAGAGAAGCCTGCAAGGAGTAATCGTTGTTATTGACCTGAAATGATGGGAACTAAAAATAGGGAGCTAAAAAAAGAACAAAGTGGAAGGAAAATTAAAAACTGGAGCAAGATTGTATTTGTGTACTTGGACAGTGTGAGCAGGAGAGTCACATATTGCCAAGACTGCTGAAGGATTAAGACGATGAGATGTCCATGGATTGTAATTGTAATTGATGACAGTGTTGTTGTAATTGTGGCCATATGCTCCTGACAGATTCTTCCTCTCAGAGGTAACATTTGCTACATTTCTCCTCCTAGAATATCTAAATATAGTTAAAATATCAGAATAAACGTGTTGACGTTCAAGAATCACATAAGAGACATAACTATGAAATTTAAAAAAAGACCCAATAAGGAAGATACGAACACATGAAGAAAGTTTTCAGGTTGAAGTAAATCAAAGAATATGAGGAACCTGAGAAATAATATATTGGAGAATATGATTCAAGTGGGGCAGGATAACATATTTCTTGGAGACATTCATTTTATTTTACGATGAAAGACAGGAATTGCCTTGGAGGCACTGCTGGAGCTGAAGAAATTACTTCAAGAGCCGAGAATGAAGGTAGCTGCACTATTAGATGGAAGACAAATAACAAGACCTGGGCAGTCAGTGTCCCTGTGTGTCAGTGGGAGTCGCGTAGAGCACACCAAAAGTTGTTTGTCAAGTCTACAGAATTTGTGGTGGTTTGGTTTAGAGTCAGTGGTGTCAACAGTGACTTGATTGTTTTTGGCTGTGAAAAGGTACAGCGCAGTCTTGTTAAAGTTGAGGCCAGATCTGTCAAATAGATGTCAAGCCAAAGCCTCAACCTGTGTGTCAGAAAATTGAGAATATAGTGCTGTTGGAATAACAGAGGGAGAGGTTTTTGAAGAGGGATGACACAGCCAATGAGTTTCATGTGGAGCAATATAGGAAGGGGCCCAGGATAGAGACCTGAGGAACCCACACAGGGAGTAACCTTACCCTCAAGCAGTTTCAAGGGCACATTTTACTCACTGCGCCCTTGATTTTCACTTCTTTGGAAACAGCACAACCAGTGCAAGAAGTCTGGAGAACTCAGCATGTCTTTTGTGCAGTATTTACACTTATAATGCCATAAACCAAGTTTCATTCCTTGAATGATTTGTTTGGCAAATATTGGAATAAATTGGAATCTATATATGGAACATTTTTCAAGTGCCAACAAGTGTTACCAATATTGGTATCACTCTCTGCTCTGTGTAAACAGCCTGCAGTTCAGTCCAAGTTTTGCTAAATTTTCATCACATGACTGAATGTTTATACAGGATCCAGTCAGTGCAAACAGTTTATTCTTGCCAATCATGTAGGATAAAGTGTTTTGGATGAAATATCAGTAGTTTAACCTTAGATTTTCTAACTTTTCTGTCTTGAATTGCATTCAAAGACCGTTGGGAATTTGAAAATCCAACAGCAATTTCCATTACAACAGTTTCTGGTTATGATGAATGTTGTATTTTTTAAAATTATTTTTATCCACAGGCAGATTATTGGGTTTAATAGAGGCTCACATTACATCATAATCTAAATATATTCTGGTGGTCTTTCCTCAATCTATGCACGCACATGAGTCCACCCAGTGGTTTCCAGGCCAGTAAAGGCCAGTTGTGGTTAACAGTTTCAAAGGCAGCAGATGTGTTTCAGTGACAGCAACAATTCCAGGCTTGTGAAAGCCTGAGGGATTGGGAATCAGGTTACCAGAAATATCCTGGGCTACAAATTCACAAATCTAAGTCCCCTGTACCTTAAAGACACAACTGTTAGAGAGACCTAAAAACTTTATTGGGATGTCCTTTTCACTGCTTTGGAAGGATGAGACATCAAACTTTATTGCTTGACATCAGGTAGGTTGTGGGTCAGTTTTATTGGAGTGTTGTTGTCCAGCTGATATATGTGGGGCAGACTGATACTTTAAAGTGAGATGTCATTCTTTCAGACTGTCAGAAGTAAATCGCTTCAGCATTCAGTTCAGTGATTTACTTCACCCCACCCTCTGAACTCTGATGAAAAGACATCAATAAATGTACGAACAAAGACATTTGCTTTCATGGGTTTTTGGCTGGAGCCGAAGTCATTACAGAGGTAGTTAGGAAGCAGCTATTTTGTTGTTCCCAAAGTGAATTTAAATTCCGTGCTTTTAGGGATAATAATATGCTTCACAGTTTCATCCCATCATTGATTTGACAGCAAGTCCATTGCTGCAAGATCTTTCTCTTTTTTGCACATGAAAAGACGTCAGAAAGTAGTTATCACTGTTAACCAGGGCAAGAAATCTGAAAGTCAAAGCTGAGTCTTTGTCTGATTAGAAGGATTTTAGCATTTGCTAGTGAGGGAAGCCAACCAAGTACAGAAACACTAATTACTCTGAATTCAAACTGTAGTGCAAACTCTTTAAATTCCTTGAACGGAGAGCTACTGTATGAAAAGTCCTTTTCTTCTTCAGAGATAAGTATCAGAGGTCATCTTGTTTGTGGTCTCTGGTGTTGCTGCCAGTTTGTCCAGAACAACTCACGTTATTTGTCTTTAGGTAATTGAAAGGTACCAAAGATATTTCAAGATACCAAACCCCTGCTGATGGAAAAAAAAGTCTACTTTTCATTTTTTTTGTCATTCTCTTTCTCTTGCTCTCTTTCACAAATAGTTTCTATCAGCAGTTTAAATGAAACTTTCATCAAAGAAAGATCTGGATTTCATTTATTGTAGGCTTTTTGTAATTATTGATCAATAACTTGACCATAAATGGATGTACATAGCAACTTTAAGTTAAATCCACTGTCAGTACATGCAGCTTTACTGAAAATGTGAGTCACACCTTTACTGTTTTGCTTCTGGGTAGATCTAATCTTGATTCCCATGTTTATGTCCCCTAAAATGTCTGACCTTGACTACACTGGCTTGTATCTGTGCAAAGATTGTCAGAATTGTTTCACGTTTCTCTACTGAAGGGGGAGATGTGCACTTGAAACCTCCAGAGCAGAGCGTCAGAGGGAAACATCGAACATCTTAGTAGATATTACAGCTTATTTCACAACCACTAACACTGTATCATCCACTGCAAGTAACAAGCTAACAAGCTAATAACAACATTAGTGAGCTGAAAATGCTAACTTCACTTACCATTTTGATCAGCTATTTGCCATTTTTGGTGCAAAACAGAGTCTTTAGTCAGAGTCTGGAAGCTTAAACATGTTGATTCTTGAAATATCTGGAAATCCTGGTAGAATGTATAATCACGATAACTAAGCAGATGCTTGCACTGCTCTTTCATGGGTCAACCTAGCACAAGCAGCGATGGTGGGCGGTGCAGATGCCAGATCCAGAATTTAACGTAGCCTGGATGTGCTAACCCTTCTTTTTTAGTTGGAAAAATATTAAACATAACAATATTATTTCACATATTTTAAAATGTGTCTGGTGCAGGATTTTAACAGGATTCCACAGAGCTCCCTGATGCATCGGTGGTGATGAGATGCACTATTGTTCTCTTTTGATAATGAATCAAAAAAGAACAAAAGTGCAGGATTTGTGGGAGTTGTGTGAAATGTTGCAGGTATGGTGTGAAGCTTCATACTTAAATTCTCTCACCATTATAACTAAAGCATAACTTTTATTAGACACTGCGCGCGGTGGTGAGGTCTGACAGTCTCACACCTGACTTAACAATCTGAAAGCGTCTCCTGATGACCGCGGCACTCTAGCGATAGCCGCCTCATTTCCATAAGTGCTGATTTGCCAGAGTTGACAGGTGTGATTGTAGCGAATGAATACTTGCCTCAGAGGATGAAAACATATTCATTCATTAAATCTCAGTGGATTGCCCCTCTTGGGCATTATATATGCAGTGGCCTTTTTCCTGAGTTACCAACTGACAATCACGGGTTACCACCCATCTATAAGAGCATGGCTATGTGTCAGGTAACTGACATTTGAATGGCCTCCTCACTCACTGTGTGGTGTTGAGGTGTCAACACCTTTGTCTGGCCCTGACAGAAAGTCCGCTCTGATGGATATGACATTGCAGCTCCTTGACATTATTGCTCCCATTGAGAGGTCCGTAGGAGTCCGCACCTACAGGATACAGGATGTCTCTGTCTGTCTGGTTCACACACCCACACATTCACACACATTCACATGCACATAAGCGCGTGAAGTGAGCATAAAGGCATGAAGCCAAATGGCATAATCCTTCAATGATCCATCAAGTGTTTGAGCAGCCATTGTGTCCTGACCATTAACTGGGCGAGGAGAGCATCTTTGAGATGGTAATGTTGCTGCTCTCATTTAGCGCATAGCCAAGACAAAATGCCAACTGCTAATCAGCCATGTGTGTTAGAGAGAGGGAGAGGGAGAGAGAGGGAGGGAGAGAGAGGACCATTAAGGCTTTTCACAAATTCACATAGACAATCTTCCTCATTATTTGTGTGGATAACCTATCATAATCCAGACCGGGCCAATAATTGGGTTTTTGTTGGGAATCTTATGGAATGCAGTGAATGCGCAGTATTTATGTAAACCATCTACGAGCAATGAACAGTACCAGCCATTAGACAATAATTGGAACACAATTAGTGGGTAACTGGTGACAGCAAGTTCCTGCCAAAGGTGCAACTACAAAGAGCTGGTTTGGATGGAAGTTTTTAAAGATTGCCCAAACCCCTAATATAGTATTTTTCTTTTTCTAACCCTGCAGGCCTTTCTGCTTTAATCATTTGATGTTCAAATAAGACAGAGGGACAAAGTTGTTATCTTTACATTATCATATGGACGCCTACTTAAAATAATAGCAAGTCTTTTTTTTTCAGGTTTACGGAACCAAATTTTTAAATATATTTTTAGGCAAGAAAAACTAAATATTTTTGTCACAAAATTACTTATGTCATTATTTTAGGAAGATGATGATATTTTTTTATCAGCATCCATGTCGGTATTCAAATACTTTTGGGGGGTTTCTTGTTTTTTCAAATGAAAGAGCAAGAAAAGGAGCTCCTCCTGTTCATGAAGGACAGTAGAGAAGCATTGTAAGGACAAGTGACTGTCACAGCAAGAAAAAAACTGGAGGACTTTTTAAAAGACAGGTTGAAACCTGATCCTGGTCCTCATGAGTGGGGAAGACAAAATGCAGATGGTGGCTTCCACCTGGCATTCTGGCTCCAACCCAGTTTTCTATTTTGCAGAGTTTTGTTGATTAATTGGTCATTTTTCTTTGATATTCGTGCCTCTACCTTAAGTGAATAAGTAAGCTACATAAGCTGCAATCATATATGGCGTCCGCCAGAATGCAGAGCAGCTGTGCCCGGTGGAGTCCGTCCTCTGCTGGCAGCAGCAGCGACGCGCTTTGCTCCCCCCACCTACACTCCTCTTGAGGCGAAGCTTCAGATATTCACGGATAATTCTAACTGAATCTTCAAAGCCGTAAAACTTGCATCCGAGACTTATTTTATCACTTGAAGTTAAATTAAAATCTTAGTTTATGATAGAAGTTAAGAAAGTTTCATTTGCTCTTTATGACTTTGTCAGTAGCAACCTGCTAAGATACAGAACACCTCACTGTGTGTGGGAGGTTTTTCCCCTCTCTGCTACCTTACTGTATGATAAAGTTATTTACAGTAATATCGCTCGAACACACGCTAGCACGACCTCCTGGTTTACAGATTAACTTCGTCCTGGACAGTCCGAAAAGTTGCCAAACACTGAATGCATCACCTGTTCTCAGTGTGTCTCTACCCAAACACACAGCAACACGTGCATGCCCACACAAATGGTGCATTGGGATGTTTGGGCGCATTGTGTGCTGCACTGTGATGTTGGGGGCGGACATTTAACAGATGGCACCAGCTACCTCCCAGGATAGTAATGTTCAATTATCTGTGTCCAATTTACACCTTTTGTAATGGGTGAGAAAGACAGGCAGAGGGGACAGGGAGAGAGTTGGTTTAAATGAAAGCTAGGACGGACAGGAAACATGGTAGAGGTTTAACAATGACAGGAATACGGAGGTGTTTTTGTAATAATAAGCTAGGTATGTGCATTCTCCTGCAGAGGCTGAATCACAGTTTAGCACGGCTGTGTCCACCTCCCCCCCTCCCCGTCTGTTCTTACACGGAGCTCCCATGGGCTCGTGCCTGTGGATAGCTTTAATAGGAGCATGTTGAGGTCAACTTTAATTTGATGGGGGGAAAAAAAGCAAACAAGTCCCAATTTTATTTATTTATTTAGTTCAATTGTAACACTCGGAAGGAATTAGTTCCAGTTCAATTTGTTCAAAATGACCCAGATGAGTTCAAATTTGTCTTTGGTAATTGGACACGGTTTTTCTTTTGTTCTTCTGTAAATATAAGCCGGGGCATGAAATGGAATTTATTCATGTCTCCAAGCCTTCGGTGAAAGGTAACAGGTGAGGCAAGGTGTGTTACAGCCTGGATGTCTCTCTGTATATATATTATATATATATTTCTGGTTTGTTTTGACAGTGAATGTATGCCGGCTTTTATTCTGCCTGCATGAACATGTGTTTATATCAAATGAGCCTTGTTAAATGTATCATCTTTTACAAAAACCTGTTAAAGCACCTTTGCATTCAACGCCTGCAGTGTTTGCTTCTGTAAATTTGAGTCAGTAAAAACAATTTACTTCTCACTGAGTTTCATCAATAAGATAGTTTCCAACATCTAAAAACAGTTTTATGATAAATGAAACGGGCTTCTCGTCAGAAAGCAACACAGATTATTTCTGATTGGTTTGGCAGTTGAAAAACAAATGCAACATTTAACCAGGCAGGTCACTTACAAACAGATTCTTCTTGCAAGGACAACCTTGCAGGACTCTTGCCAGGCCGGCCCTGCAGGAGGCGAGCACACCCACACATCACACAAAATATAAAGGACAAAACAGATGGAGTGGGAGGAGGAGAGGAAAAGAAAACATTACAAATCACCGGCTAACATCACTAATGTGAATCTGTGGACAGGTAGCAGCGACGGAGCAAGTAAATATGCAGAAAGTGTAAACAATAATATCCATTTAATTATGTGGGCAGACGCATTTACTGCTTTGAGTTCAAATTAATCAAAATCTGCATTTAACATTGTGCTTGTAAGGAAATGTCTATTCAGGAGGTACCAAAGCTCCATACAGATGTCTTATAGTCAGACATGTTACACTGTTTAAAAAAGTTAATTACTTATTATTTAAAATATGAAATTAATGTTAAAATCTGTAAATTAAAAATGTTAAATTCTAGTGAATTCTCTGTAAAAATGCAAATTAATGTTAATAAATCATCATGAAAAAGCAGCAGATATACTGATTTATATTATATTATAAAAACAGATGTTATATATCATATATATATCATATATATACGGTTCTATACTGCCAGATGTTTTACCGTTTTTCAATGATATTTTTTATAGTGTAGTGCACATTGCTTCTCCACCTACTCCTCACGCTGCCACCCTTTAGACTCACAGCTGCACTCCTATACATTAACAGAATAATGAATATAATTATTGCAAGTGACAGCTTTTCCTGCAGAATTCTCTTTCTGGTGAATGTGTCATGAGAATATCCTGTTATAGAGGCTGTATGTGCAGCACATTTACCAATGCCAATGACTGATGGATGGGTAAAAATAATATTTATTTTATAGGAATAGTAATTGAGTAGAATTTTTCAATGCTAGTGCCAATAATAATTCTTCTTATTCTGATTTCTTCTGATTCTTTATAAATTCAATTGTTTCCTGATTGAAATAACCTGCGTAACTTTGTAGCATCAAAGCAAATGTTTGAACACAGTGCAGATGAAATGACGGATCATTTAGAAAGCATTCGTTTTCATTAAAGCTTTCTGAGTCGAGTAAGAAAACCTATTAACCAAGCCGAGGTAGCAGTGGCACGCAAGTGTGTGAAATACGTGACTTTCCTAGAATTTAAGCCCATGTTGCATACATTTATCGAATACAGTAAAGACAATATATCTCACGCTCAAACAGGGAAACTTTTTTGTGCATTCTGTTTTTATTTTATACCATGTCTCAGCTTTTCTGGAATCAGGGTTGTAAAAAAGATTTTTTCCCCATATTGCTGGTGTTTACATTCTTACTTAATGATCATTTTGCAGACATTATAAGCAGCACTGTTGCCATCTTTCTTTCTGAAATGAAGCCACACTTCTTTTTCCTTGCTCTCCACTACATGATGCATGAGTTTGGCATAATTGTTTTGCAATGCGTGCATGTCAGAAAACATGCAAAGTAATTGATAAGCTCATTAGAGTGCAATGGATGGGACGGTTTGGACCAGTTCTCGATTTCCATCCCGAGAACTATGTAGAGAAGGGGAAGGAAGGACTTGGCAAAAAAATCTCATTCTTTGTAAGTTTGAAGTTATTATTGAGGATTTGTATGAGTGTAGAAGTAGAAAACGTCAGAGCAGAGGATCCTTGCAGGAGGCCTGGCTGACCTGGTTAGCTGGAGCTGTTTAACTCCCATGGGAAACTTGTGTGTTGCAGTGCTGCTCACCTCACTTCAGCAGCTTCATTAGAAACTCTGCTGCACTCCCCCATCTTTCTTGTGTGTGTCGGTATATTTTGTGTATTTTCTGCTCCATCTTTCGCACACTCGCTTGAGTTTTTCTTAAGAAACGCTGTATGAATAATGCAAGCTTTTGAAGTGGAATGAATGCTTTAACACATACACAGGCCGCAGACAAACACGCGAGGTTTTTACTCTACCCCTGCACTCCTCCCCCTGGTCTTTTTTCTCCCACTCTTCTACTTGCTCTCATCTTCTCAATTGGCCCGCCCATGGATAGAGCAGCACATGGTGTATTGTTGATTGTTTTTGAAAAAAAAACAACACTAAAAATGCCATTAAAGTAGAAAGCTGCGGGTATAGGGATAAAAGGGTGGGGAATGCAAGACAAAAGATAGAAAGCTATAGTCATGGACTTGAAAGGAAGATGAATCCACATGTGTCTTTGAGCCCTTTCTTCTCCCCTTCATCCTTTATAGCCGCGCTCTCCGGTGCGCTGCTGCCCACAGAGACAGGCTGCGGCCCCGATGCCCCGGAGATCTCCTGTTTCCATCATTACAAAAGACCACTTGTGCAGCACCACTCCACACACACATACATCTGCATGCTAAAGTGCAAGAGGACACACAGTATTTTGCTTCTAAACAAACTCACACAACCCTTACACACACACACATGCATGCAACATTCATTGAGGGTGCACAGCCCCACAGGTCCTGAGCCTCCAAGCCCTCCTGTCGGAAGTCTATTCTCTTTTCGAGCTGCTGGAAATCCACAGAAATACAATTCCCTAAATAGAATGGGATATAAAGGTGATGGTTTGAAAATACGAGGTAACAGCCCGGCGATGACTGAAGCAGTAACAATCACAGGGAGCTTGCGCTGTTTGATGCCAAATGGTCCCTTGAGGGTGAGGCTCACCGGTCAGCTCCCTACAGAGACACAGCGAACACTTTGCCAATTTACCATCATTTCAGCCTTTGTAATGCAACACAGCACAAACATGCCTTTGTTCACTGACCTTTGAATAATTCAGCTTGAGCAAAATGCTATGACACATTTTTGATCAAAGTCTCACTATCAAGGGGAGGAGGCACTTTCCAGACGCTATGTGTTCCTCTCCACCGGGGATAAAAGCTCCCCTCCTTAATACGATCTCACACTAACAGTAAGGATAAAGCCGCAAAATAGAAAATCCCTCCGAAATATAGGACAATCCATGCATTTGAATTAAAACCAGCACCTGATGCTGAGTGAAGAATTACTGCCACATGTTCCCTTATCCTGTAGGGATTTGACCCCTGCACGGGGTAAAAAATGAAGCCGGTATTATCTAGAAGTTTTCCTTGGAAATCTCCTGTCCCTTCACCCTGTGACGAATGGCTGGAGATTACAGGTTGGTGACCAGGTATACACATCCACTTCAAAGCTTTGTCTGGAGGAAGCCATTTGTTACCCCCAAGGCATCTATCACAATATAACTTCACCTTCTAAACTATTCATTTGAAGAAGCAGTGGAAACAAAAAGCATCTGCTGAGTTATAGGCTGCACCCAGACTGTCCATCATCCAACGGCAGTACCTGTTTGACAGTGTGCGTCGCGCATGTGTGTGTGTATGTGCATGTGTATGCATTCGTGTGCGTCCATCATCCTATAGCAATTCCTGTTTGACTTTTCTTGTTGGGGAGATTCATGATTTCGATATCCCCTGGGTGTTTTGTGGAAATTGAAATGTGCTTCTGGAGCCAAGGGAGAATTTCTTTAAGGCTTTAAATGGCAGAAATTGTACAGGCTGTGTGTGTGTGTGAGGGTGTGTGCAGATGCGTGCATGCCAGTGTTGTTTTTTTGTGGTCAAAGGGCAGTTTTTATGAGATGACCATAGCCAAACCTACGCACGTCTTTTATCTTCTCTCCTCTTGTCTGATCCTCATACTCCTCACCTCTCTCTTATGATGGATGAAAATGATGCATACTATATTACCCGCAGTAACATGATAAGAGTGGATTGAAGATTTCTGCGATAGGGGGCTGCCATAGTTCCAGTCCAGAGGGTGTCTGAGAGGGATTAATGAGATGAGTTTTGTGCTCCTGACTCCGTTTTTTAAGAACACACTCATCAAGAATTTAAACAGGAAAAAAGTCAAATATTAAATATGAGCCAACAAGTTTTGAATCTTGTGCAAAAATGCAGATTAATAAATAGTCAAAAGGGTCATAATTCATGCCGACTCTCCTTTTTATTTATTCTGTGTGGAGCTTGGTTGTTTATCAGGCTCGTGCTTGCAGACAAACCCGTGGCTCTGTGCTGCTGCAGCTATACAGGACCTGCCAGTAGACCAGTGTAACCGTAAGTGTACAGCTCCGAACAGGCAGGAGAACACAATCACAAGAATAATTGCTTTCAAATGGGCTACCAAGAAGCTGGCATCACACTGTGGTTATAAAAGTATGTAAGTCCAAATGTGAGAGAAGTAGGTGCCCTTTGTAACTGTAAGCACAGTATATACTTATATCTAATGAAAGTCTGATTGCACATGCTACTGTATACTTACCATCATCTGCTTAAGGTTTGGCTGAGAAAAGAGAAATGGCGAGAAAATAATACGTCCTTCAGGAAGTCGTTTCAAAGTTCCAGCAATAACCGTTTTCCACAACAGGTTTAAAAGTAAGTTGTTCTCATGTTCTATCTGTATATTCTATGACAGGATTAGCTCTAGAGGGTGAAACATGCATTGGGTACAGTGTGAAATAGGAAAAAAAGAGGTTTGATCCTCAGGTGTGGGATGTGTGTTGGTGGAGGACTTGTAGGAATCTTTATGAGGCTTCGTTGACTGTCAGAGTTCATTATCATCCATCATGATCTATTTTATATCATCTTGGATGATCAAAAAGAATAAAATTGAATTTACTGTCTTGTTTTTTGGTATAAAATTGGGATTTCTGGTGTGGTGATCTACCTACCGGGCAGCTTTTTGGGTAGATTTCCAGTGCAGGTATGCATGTGTGTGCTTGTAAGTGTAGTGGGGGAAATATTTAACAAAAAGTGTTTGTTTTCCATCTGGAATGTCAAATCTTTGATGTTTAATATCTCCGAACTGCGCTCCATCCATTTAATACCTGATAGTTCCAAGCTCCCCATTTGTCTCGCGGAGTCCCAGTTAATTAACGTGATATATGAAAGTGTTCTTACAGCGAGGATAAGATCAGTATAGGACTCTGTGCGGTACACGCTGCATAGTGCCAGATGAGGTCTGCTGCATGTGTGGGAGGGCGTGATATATAGCAGCGTGGGTGTGCATTCTGTGAAAAAAAACTGTGAGGTATGCGATTCGGTAGAATTACATGTTTTGCGATATACTATGTGTCTGCGGTGTGAGGGAGGATATGTGTGGTTCCAGTGAGCGGTGTACACATGTTGTGTGTTTGTGGAGCTGTGCATGCTGTGACCTTTCTTACGGAACAGCTGTGAAGTCAAGTGACAGAGGAGCTGTAAACCAAAATGTCCTGACATTAAAACCACCGGGCCACTGTCAGCGAGCTCTCTTCCTAATGCACTAAATGTGGCTTGTGTTGTGACCGGAGTTCATGTGCTTTTTTTTAAAGGAAAAGACAGTTCTGTAATAACTATTTTTCTCTTAACTTTGGAGCCAAGGCTTAAAGTAAATACAGGTTACTTTCTTGTGTTTCTCCACTAAAACTAGCAGTAACTAAAAAATTGGTTCACAAATTATTATAAATTATAAATCATCGTGCCAGAGGACAAACTGCTTTCTAATTGTTTGGCAGATGCCCTTACAAAATCTGTATTATAGCTTAACCCTCTGAACCCTCAAGGCGTTTTATGATTTTTTATGCTCATTAATGATTAAAAAGAAAAATAATTTGGAATAAAATGGAATTTACACACTTTTGTAACACTTTTCAAAGTGTCAAAACATAGATTTTATTATTGTTTATTGTGGGTGACGCTTCAAATGTAGAGTAAAGTGATTTTTAACCGAAATATCCCAATTTTAAACTTTATTTTGGTTACTTTTTCTAATAGAAATTTTCATATCCTATGATCTGTTCAAAGACGGGAAAAAATCTTTACTTATATTATAATCCAAGTAAAAAGACTCCTTTTAGCAGATTCACTTGCATAATAACGTTATTTTAAAAATACATAAAAAAAAAGTATAAGGCAGTGTTAACACATTTTGCTATAGACCTTATTTGACATGAATAAAATAATAAAAACTCTTATAAAACAAACAAACAAATAACCATAAACTGTTGCTGCTTCTTTACACTTGCAACAGTGAATTATACAGCTGAGAGAAATATTTTCACACATTTAATATGGAAACACACTTTCCTGGGAAACAGAAACCCAGGTATTAAAAAACTGTATACTGGAGACATAATCATGAATCCCTGACTGTACATTATCATAACTTCTGCTATAGAAACATTGGAATGTCAGAAAATCCTTGACACTCCGATGCCTGGAGAGGAGAATCAATACCGCCTTTACATCTCAATTTCCTCTCCTGTGTGCTAACATAAGAAACATCAGGTAGAGTTAAAAACATATAAATACATTGTTGGAATGTTGGAAACGTAACATAATAGAAATGCTTGTACTGCTCAAGATAAAAAACATATTACATAATGTAAAAAAATAGATCTGAAAGGCAAAAAGAACAAAGCAAAAAGAAAAAAAGCATGAAAAAAGGAGAAGGAAGCTGCTGTTCATGTTATTGATTCCTCACCTCACAACCGTTTCACTGTATGGAGACGCACTGTGTTGTGCTGACTTTGTCATTAACATGTTACAGTCACAGGGAGTCCTTGATTGGCAGAGGGGAGATGTTTTCCTATCTGAGGAACACATGAATGCTCAGGTGGCCTTGGTGGAGGTCTGCACTCTCTTCATGTCATTCTCAATGTGTGTGTTTACCGCAGAAACGTATGTTTTCTTTAAAAGGTTGACATGAATACACCATATATCATAGAAAGACACTGTAAAAACAGGCATTATCGTCAAAATTTGAACTTTCGGAAAGCCCTTGAACTAATTACAAAGGTTTCAGTTTGAAAAAATGACCAAAATGAAGCTTAAAATTGTGACATTTCTTCAAAATCACTTTATTCTACATGTCTCATTCATAGCATTGCCAAAAGTAAACCATTTGGAATAACTAGATCCTGTTAAAAAAAAAAAGTAAATAAATTCTGCGCTCCTCAGTGCATATGGGAAGCTATGATTGATTTTGCTCAGCCGAACAATCATGTGACAAATATTCACTAAAATGTGGACATAACTGCAGGCTGTTTACACAGAGCAGAGAGGAGAGGACAGGAAAAGTTCAAAGTATGCAAATAGTTGACTCAATTCTTTTTTTTTTCAAACTTCAGCGCACTTATAGGAACTTGGAGAAGTGTTGCATATATATATTCCAATTTTTAGAAAACAATTTATCATAAAAAATGCAAATTATTTTGCTTTTTATATGATATATGGCATTATAACTGTATTATACTATGCAAAATACATTTTTTAGGTGTTCCAACTTCTATCCATGATTGTGCTGATTCCATAGAGGTGCTGGACTTATATATTGCAGTGAAATACAAAGCCACAGTGAGTAAAACATACAAAGAGCTGAAACAGTTTGGGATTCAGATGATTAATGCGAAATTCCCAACTAAAGCCAGGAAAACCCAAGTGAAACTAACTCTTGGTGTAGTATGGAACACCAAAAGTGCGTTGCTCCTCTCTCCCATGAATCCATTCCTATTTTGAAGCTAGCACTGCCGTACAGGACCACTGATTTACCAGTGGCACGGACAGGAAGATCGCACTTGCAAATGAGCTGCCATTATGCTGGCTCAGCTTCACTGTACTTGATCTGCAGCAACATGAAAACAAGGCCCAAACAAAGTGGTGGCAGTCCGTCAGGTGCCGTGCCCCCATGTGTTCACTGTGTTTTTAGCTGCAGGCCATTGACAAACACCAATAAACTGCGAATCCCTTGAGTCATTATTTCTGCCTACCGCCTCAGGACCGCGCACACTTTGTCACCACAACACAGCACAGGTGTTACAAAGAGGCAACGAAAACATCGCTGAGCTTCATTCAATATTCCCAGACATGCTCGACTCTCTTCACCCGCATGATTCCGTCAAATATTCTCAATTATTGATCTTTTTATAATTATTGCTGTAGACCCTGTACGTTACATGCAAGAGTTGATGACTGTGTGAAACAAAAACAGACACTGAACCGGTGCAGTCCAGATTGCCTGGTGTCATTTGCATGTAGTGTGGTGATGGTGATTCACTAGATTTAGTTATTTTCAGCATGAGAGGAAAAGAAATCTGGGCGGGTGACACCATAAACACTGCTGTAGACCATCTTTAGCATGGAACAAACAAATGTTACGAAGCATTTGTGACACTGTGTGCACGCTCTGTGCACGTGTGTGTGTGCTTTATGGGCGCTGGGCTTATGAGCAGATGATTGTGCCACGGACAGGGTATGTATGTGTAATTGTGTTAAGGAGTCGAAATCGAATATGCTAGATTAAATGACAAAACAAACAGATGTGTGTCTCCCTGTAATGTGAGAAAACAAGGACGAGGTAGACAGATCTAATAAAGGGAGCAGTATGGCGGCAATAAGCTGAGTTAAGTAAGCTTGATTCCATCTATTAACACTGTTTACCATCTCCTTTATTACCATGAGATGAATTGCGGCCGTTAGCAAAAGCTGCGCTAAATCAAATAAGATTTAAATACATTTGCAGCTAAATCAGATAAGATTTAAATACATTTGCTTGTATTTATTCCGAGCAGTTTTTATGCTGATGACTGTTGATGACTATGCAATGGATGTGTGTTACAATGTATATTTTAGTCCGTGTTTTTCTTACGTACGAGTAGGTCAGTGTCTCCGAGTGCAGCCGAGTCAGAAGGTGACAAAGAGTGTGTTAAGGTTTAGTAGCAATCTGCTCACCGGTGGAATATTGGTTTGATTCCAAGGGCCCGGAGTACATCAAACATATGGCGAAACAGCTGCTTCTGTACGAAAGATAAGCTAAACTCTCCATCATGCCATGTGACAGCTCAGAGAGCCACGCTGAACACATCGATCTCTATGGGCTTTTCACTGCGTGTCAGACTCTGAATATATCTGCCACTGTGAGAAAGGTAGCCCGAGGGGGGAAGGAAGTACAGCAGGGGGAGAGAGAGAGAGAGACGCAGGTAAGGAAAGGGTTAAAAGACAGGGATATGAAAAGGCAGGTGAGACAAACTCCCGAATGAGCATAAGTTGAAAGGGAAAGGGAAAGAAAAACAGGAAGGATGTTGGAATTGAACACATGTCCTCCCGGGAGACTTATACCCTAAAGGAATACTATGATCATTGCTATGTGTGTGTGTGTGTGTGTGTTTGTGTGTGACACAGTAGGTGGTGTCTGTATGAACTATCACACAGTTTATTTATGACGGCGCCCCGCTGACGGTGACAGAGACAGAGAACAACCTGCTTACAACTCAGAGCTTTTCTGCTCCGCCACCATACAGTCAGTCTCTTCTCACTCTCCGAGAAAAAGTGTGTGTGTTACATACACACACATGATACTTAGACCAAGAGCTTTAACCCTGGCTGAGGTAAATATGTCATGCCCGTCTGTATGTATGACTAATTATCTAAAATAAATCCACAGGTAATTGTAATTGTGTCCAAAAAGTGTCTCCAGGTGAAAATGTCCTTTAGTTTCTGTCATGCATAATTTTCATCTTGCAGGGTAGATTTAACTTTTTAACTTATACTATTGTTGTCTTTCACCTCCAGATCACAAGTTTTTTAAGTTAAGGAAATATGATATTAAATAGACACCATTATTTCACTTAATGAATAAAGTTAAAGCTACATGAAGTGTTTTTGGCCACTAGGGGGCAGAAAAGTTCCAAATTCACATCAACTAAGACTTGATAAAATCAGTCCAGTGTTGGCAAGCAAGACATGTGTCTGATTGCACAGCCAGCAGAGCAACCTTCACCACCTGAATGTACAGTTAATCCAATATTACTGCTGTTGGACTGCTGTTGTGTCCCCAGTTTGGTCCACCAACCACAGTTATTGGAACAGCGGTCCAGTGAACCAAAAGATTAAAAAAAGAAAAATACAGTGGTGTGGTCATTCTTTGTAGGGTCAGCACTATAGTTGGTACACTTTGACAATAAAGGGTTTTTTTTTATAATAAAAATACTGCTTGCTTTAACTTTCTTTAAAAATCCCAGACATGCATGCTCTGAAATAGAGCTGCTTGGCACAAATCCTAATCACAATTATTGTGGTCAAGATTGAGGTCACTGTTATTCAACACAATTACTCACCGGCTTTGAAAGAATTTATTAAACCTTTAAAAATACTCTTCTATTCAAGAGTGGATTTCCTTGAACTTTCAGTAGAATTCAACATCACTGTGAAACAGAATAATGTGCAATTGTAATTTTTATCTTAATTATCTTGTTTTTTATAAGCCAAATTTTCAGCTCAAAATCAATTTGGATGAATTGCCCGCCCCTGACCTGACATGTTTGATAATCACAGGAAAATTGTGGACATAATAATTTGTCTTGTAACTTATTTTTTAAACTCTTTACTGGACGTGAGGCGACAGAAAAGCTGCTATCAAAAAGGCACCTAAATGGCACAACATATACAAAAATGGTTTGATTTGATCCCATTCAAGTGCCAGTTTCCTCAGTAGTGAGATGTGATTGATGACCAAAATTCCACTACTTCAGCCAGTCGACCACTGGACGTGACGCTCTATAGCGCCATCCACACTGATTCTTTTCTCCATCACATTAAGTGAAGTTTTTTCTGCATTCACAGCTGTTGAAATCACACAAATATTCCGTTGTATGTCTGTTTTGAACTTTTTACCGCATGTTAATGAAACAATCAAAGCTCTCCGTGCGTCTGTGAGTTTCACACTCCTGCTGAGTGACTGACAGCAGAAATTTACTGAATTTGCTGATTTACTTCATAGTTTTCATGTCTGCATTATCGGAAGAATTGGATAATGTTTGTAAGCTATATTAATTAATTCATTCATTCATTTTCTGTAACCGCTTATCCAAAGGGCAAGAGGTGGGGTACACCCTGGACAGGACGCCAGTCTGTCGCAGGGCTGACACATATAGACAGACAACCATTCACACGCTCACTCACACCTACGGGCAATTTAGAGTCACCAATTAAACCCGAGCTGCATGTTTTTGGACTGTGGGAGGAAGCCGGAGTACCCGGAGAGAACCCACGCACACACGGGGAGAACATGCAAACTCCACACAGAAGGGCCGCAGGCCGGGATCGAACCGGCAACTCTCTTGCTGTGAGGCAAGAGTGCTAACCACTGCACCTGTAGGCGTAATATTGATTGATTTTATTTTTCCGCCCACTGCAGCGAGCGAGGGGAATCTGTCTGTAGTAAAACACTAATGGACTAGAAGCGTTTATCAATGGACGTAGATGGAAGAACATAGATATTCAAGTGTATTTGCATGAAATATGGTTGTTTTAGTCGGGATTAGGCTAAAATATATGTTCCCCAACTATATTTAAGTTCCCTGATAAAGGCCGATAAACTTTCAATTCTGCAAATTCACAGTTTATTCCCATAAATTCCTGTTAATCACCATGGAAAGTTCCCACTCTGAAAATTCCTGGAATTTTGATCAATTACTATTTGATCCGTGAGATGTACGAGTAACGGTGAAAATGAGTCCAGTGGGAATTGGACTCTAGTGTCTCTTTGTTGGAAGTTATGTCTAGAAATAGTGTTTCCTGTTTCCTAACCATAAGGAAGTAGGTTTGGTGCCTGAACCTAACTGTTGCACAGCATCAACAGCATGTTTAAAACATCAGACATGATGCCAACGATGCGTTTCGGTCACGTGTCTGACAACCCTTCCATGAGAATACAATGATTCTGTCCAATCAGAAGCATTGAGTGCATGTGAAAGGTGGCCATTGTGTAATCAAGTGGGAATACTCTGCTCATGGCATGGTAAAATGGGGGAATAAGAGAGTGGAATGAAAAGTGTTTTATTCATTTTCAGCTTGCCAGGACTTACCGAACTGTTGTGTTGGTTGCCTGGTAACTGTAATACTCGGATATACAAGTGCACTGAGTGTAGTGAATAAGACTCCCACCATTTTTCTCTCTTTCTTCGCTGCTTGTGTCCTCTCTCTTTCTCTTCCTATAGCTGTACATATATTCTGCTGTTGTTACAAGTGAATAGTTCTGAGGCCGTATGATATGTTTCTCCCATCCATCGTCTCCAGGACCTGTCTTTTATTCTCCCTTTTTTTTCATGGGTATTGACTGGGAGAGATCACACAGCCACAGTTGTGACAGGGAACTCATACCTTGACAGCAGGGATGAAAGGCAGGAATAGAGCGAGGTCAGACTTTGCAGAGGGAATATTTCACAAAGCCATCAGTCTCATGTAGAAGGCAGTGTGGGTAGAGATGTGACATCCTCTGCCCCGTTTCTCTGTCGGTCCCTCTCCCTCTTGACCAGTGACACAGCAGCAAGGTGTGATACTTTCACCAGCTGCCTGTGAGTGTGTGTGTGTGTGTGTGTGTGTTTGTGTGGACACAGGGACAGTGCTGCTTTTTATTAGAGCCAGACAGATGTATCTGTTGACAGATATTATCAGCTAATTTTATCAAAAGCATATTGATACCTGTGTTTTTGAGCCTTTATTAAAACTTATTATACACAATATATATTGCAGAAAATGTTACTTGCCGTGATTTCAAAACGGTGTTAACTTTTTATTATTATTATAAGCCAGCAATGGACTCAAACTGAACAGTAATTATGTTTATTTAGCTATTTCTTTTATCCCTATTTATTATTTATTTAGTTGTCATTAATAGAATTGTCTAACAATGTAAAATATCATTAAAATGATTGTATTATTATTACATATAAATTAGATTCATAATATTAGAATTGTAGTAATAATGATAAACTACTTTTTATGTGATTGTGCACAGATTATAATATTACTACTACTAATAATAATTATTAAAAAAGTATAATACTAATAAAGAATAATTCTAATTAATTCATATAGTAATAACAACAACAACAATAATAATTTTTATTGTTAGACTTATTACTATATTAATGAATTGTTATTATTGATTAGTATTCTAATTTCTAATAATAATAATTATGTATATATATAGTATTAAAATCATTGCACAATCCACATAAAAAGTCTATATTAAAACCAGTATCAGTCTCAGAAATCCCATATTGGTCAGGCTCTACTTTTTTAAATGTGGTTGCATTTTGTTCCTCGCTCATGTTCCCCTTTAATGTAAGAATAAACCATGATGCTAAAGACCAGGAAATGTGTGCAAATGATGAAAAATCACAAAAAGTTTACAGGAAATTATGACTCTCTGTCTGTTTCACTTTCTCAATCTATCCGTCTTGCACCTCGGCAATCTGTCGAATAACAAAATATAATCATCTCCATCAGCTGCTGAAAATTGGCGATCAGAATTTGATGGCTTCCCAATATAAACAAAACAATATGTATGTGAGAGTCAGGAGACTGTCCAGCAGCTGGAGTGTATCTCCAGGCGAGCTTCTGCCCATTACTTTCTGCTCCCTCTCTCACAACGAATTTCCACCTATTTACAGTATGTTTATCAGCCCAAAATGGGAAATTCTATATTTGTTGTGCACAGGGAGAGTGATTTATTAATCCACAATCAAAAAGAAAGCACAATATTTTTTATAACCTGCAGACTCGGTACCTGCGGTTATATTCTCTTTGTTCTCCCTCTCATTCTTTTTCAGGCGCTGTCTCTTAGAGCTGTACAGGTTTTCAGGCTCACTGGAGGCATTCCAATAGATCCATCAATTTGGCAAAGCAGTGTGTGTGAAGCATAAGAGTCATTCCCCCGGGATACAAATACACAGACACACGCGCACACGCTAATAGACAATCTATGTTTGTTTATTTGGCTCTCTTCTGTGTTTTTACCGGCAGGAAGTCTCAGAGGTGACACTCTTGTTGTTGGCGGGGTCGCCTGTGTTGTGGTTCCCTTTGTTTACGTACATGGCTATGTATCGGCCTATGTGGTTTCCACCAAGCTGTGCATTGAACCCTCCCATATCATGGCGTATTCCCTGCTAGACGACAGTCCTGTCTGTGCTTCTCCTCTCTGATTACAGTGCTGTCAATCTCAACCTCTTCTGATTGTGCACCAGTGTGTGCATGCATGCTGCAGTCCTGAACACACACACACACACATATAAATCATTATTCTCTGTATGTCCACATAAAAGGCATCAGCTGAATACAAGATAATCATCTGTAAAATGCTCATAAAGGCTGTAATTTCCACTAGAAATCAAATGAAGCACATCACTCACTAATCAACAGCATGGTATCTACAGTATGCCCACATCCTTATGGGCCTCGCAAGCTCATTAGAAAGCAACAAGCTTTCCTGCATGATCCAGATGATGTGACGCGACTAATTAAAAGGTGTCACACTGTAAGGTCTCAATTTGCTGATGAGCTAAATCGGGACATTCTCTTTCAGGGTTGAGCGATCAGACGGGTTCTAGCACTCGTGATTGACACTACGATAAAGACAATGCTGTTTCTGCATATATACGCGACAGATACAGGCACGCTGTTCCTCCTACAGTTGTCTAATCAGTTGCTCTGTCTTCTGTCTTTGTTCTTTTTTTCCTCTCTGTTTTCTGGGCGTCTGCCTCTCTTGCTGTCCATCGAACCCCTCTTGTCTACTTGGGGACTCCAGTGATGGCTTCAAAAGGCAAAGCTCGAGGTGAGTCGTGGCTGTTTCCCTGCTGTGCCTCCAACTCAGCCCCACCAAAGTAGCATCACATTTGAAAAAAAGCTTATTTTTTTGGCTTTTTTTCTTAGTTTTGTGTTGTTTGCTTATCGAGCAGTCATACCTTTTGATGTTTTTTTGCATTTTTTTGCCACGTTATTGTTTAAAATTCCATTCCAGCTTTAAAATATGCTCTTTTGGGTGCCTTGTGGGTTTTTTTTTATTAGTACGCTTTAGTCAACTAGGAACTGATAAGATTTTATTGAATCCAATGCCATTATCGATTCAGCTTCCCAGTCTCATTCTTTATCCATTCCCATATTGATTCACAAACAGTTTTCTGTGTGGAAAAAAGTAAGCCTACACAGGTTTTCAGTGTCAACACAACTCAAGAGTCTGAATACAGCATAGAAACCGTAAAAAGAAAACCTCCAAACTCTGAAAATCATGACAGGATGGTTTTCACTGGGTCAGAATGTGTTTTAGAGCAGCATCACATCTCTTACATAAATCTCATCTCACATGGATATTTTTAAGATTAATAATCAAGTATATATTTGTTTAATACTGCCCTTTACCATTGACAGGCAGTGGAGAGGTGGCAGTAAATTACAATGATCAAAATCTCCTCCATCATTCCCCGTGTCTGCACTGAGGACAGATTATAGATCAGACCGAGTCAGAAAGGAGAGTGTTTATTTGAGAGGAGATAACCTGATTTCATTCAGCTCCCTGCCTCAGTAAATATGCCTCTCAAAACTGAGAATTTAGTCAACTGTGACTATAATCTCATTCTGTTTAGTTACCATCTTTGGCTAATGATTAGAGAAGCACGGCTCCTGAATACAGGCGCATTCCTGACGATAGATCAAATGAGAGGATAGGCATCAGAAAGACATACATTAAAGGTTCAAAAGTAGACATCACTTTTATTTCCATACATCCCTCAGTGTGCATCTGAACTGTTTAAGTGTGGCCTGAAGAGACTGGTCGCTCAGCGTAGCATCAGGGGGTCTGTGCCAGGTCAGTTAGTAGCTGAGTGCTCTGCATTGAGATATTTTAGGCTTGAAGTACTCCCACCGTAAAAAAAAGAAAATGTCCCGACTCCAAAAATAGCAGAGAACAGAGTTCCATCAACGGGCTCAGCTCCATCTGGTAGTAGGGTTGTTCTTTTTTATTCATTTTTTGTTAATTTCAACAAACAAAAAACAACAAAATTAGAACAAATAAATAACATATTTATTCACAAAGATTAAAAATGAACAGTAATGTAAAAACCTGAAAATATATATCTATATATCTGCGTACATATTTTTTAATTTTTTTTAACATTAATCAATTTAAATAAATTATAATCATATATTATATAAAATTATGATGATTAAAAAATATAGATTATTTTGATAGCCTGAGCCCAAATGTGAAATGTATTTGAGTGCATAAAATTATAATGAAAATGATTTTTTTAAAACACAGCATAAACTACTTAAATAAATTAATAAATGTAATATGTATACACACATACATAAAAAGAACAGTAATATAAATATATATATTATTATTATTATTATTTATTTTATTTTATTTTTTGCATTGATGCATTATTGATGACAGCCCCAGTCCAATGTCAATATATTTCACTGCAAAATAATAATAATGAAATAATATTTTTTTAGAAAACACGGCAAACATCTAAAAAAATGTCACTCATTTATGTAAAAAAAAAATCTATTGCAGCAGATATAAAAAAAAAAAAAAGTTGTGTAAATGCTCTTTCCAATTATTTCCAGAAAATCTATACCCTTTCTGCACATGCTCATCCAGCAGAGTCAAAAGTGTTCCCCTGAGAAGACGCACCACGCTCGCCTCCATTGTTTGTTGTTCATGAGCACTATCCGCCACTTTTTCATGTGGTGCATCCTTCCCAGGGGAGCTGTGTTTAAAAAGTGGCGTTTACTAGGGAGATCTGAGTCACAGTAACTGGCCTTCTGTTTAATAACCGCAGTGGTCTGCTGCAATAAAGCTTTTGGTACAAACAAACAGCTGTAAATCAATCATGCTGCATTCAAGGGTTTGTGTTTTGAAAAGTTTGCCTGTTGATAGATGAGTGATAGATTTGGTGTGTTGCTTATGTCAAAATCCCTTTTTTTCCCTTCTCCCTCTCATCATCCCCAGTAGTACCAATGTTAGTAACAGCATCAAAATATTTCTCTTCACTAAGCAGCATTTCCTCATTTTCCTGCTGCGTCTGAATGCGTAATTACTTCAAAGGATCTCTCCGGACGAACACCCGGCCGCGTGTGCTCGACTGAAAGATCTCCGTCTCATTCACTGTTGACCCTCCTCTCTTTAAAGGCCACCCGTACCTGGCTATCATCCTTTTCTATCTCACTGCGACAGTATAGGAAATCCATTGCACTCTTAATAGGGGAAGAGAGAATGTGTAGATCAGAGTCAAGCACATGTCTCCCTCCTGCCTCTCTCGCCGTTATAATGAGGCTATTGGTAGGAAAACATAACAAGGCAGATAAGATTCATGCTGATCAGTGGGCAGATAAAGGCTCAGTTCACCTCAAAGCACCAGTTCATCAGCATGTGTGTGCCTAATAGAGGGGTCTGTGTGGGACTGAAGGACTGACAGGTTTGTTAAGGGCTTTTGCATACATGCATTCGTAAATGTATATATATTTATAGTACAGCCAATTACTGTACACAGCGCCAAAGATTAATTTAACCTGTCACTACACTGTTTCTTTTTTTTCTCTGTTTTTTTTTTTACCGGAAGATTAAATCAGGGTTATTTT
This sequence comes from Serranus cabrilla, assembly GCA_903364295.1. NCBI lineage: Eukaryota > Metazoa > Chordata > Actinopteri > Perciformes > Serranidae > Serranus > Serranus cabrilla. The sequence goes on from CAFUXE010001430.1 coordinate 701,312, forward strand.
AAGAAAATGTGACAACATAATGGCATCACAGTCAGGGAGCATGAAAAAGGACCTCATTAAACACAACACACAGATACATGGCACCTGTACAGGATGAGTGTGTGTGTGCATAGAACAGGTACCTGTGTCTTCACCCTGAATCTATGCATCTTATTAATAGTCAGTTTATGTAGAGTGGGTGTTTGTGGTGTGTGTGTGTGTTGCAGCTAGAGTCACTGATTATAAAAAGTCTGACACTGTGTTGTTGCGTCCCACACACATCACTTGGCGTACCCCTGGGGGTATGCATACCCCAGTTTGGGAACCAGTGCACATGGGGCATGTAAACAGGAAGTGGAAATTCTCTTGAGTCCGGTTATTTTTGCTTGTATTTCTATACATTTTTTGGGAAATTTGTACTATTAAAATGATGCCAAGTTAGAAGGGGTGTCACAATTTAAATCTAAATCGAGAGTGATGGAAAGATAGATAGATAGATAGATAGATAGATCAAAAAGATGATTGGCAATGTGAGCATATGTCCTTAATGTGGTACGTTCCTAAATATATATGGCAGTCATATATCACAGTGATACCATGTAAGATATGCTGTGTAAAAGAAGAAGTGGAACATGTAAATAACTGTTTTCAGGGCATTAAACCAATGATCTGCTGATATTCTAACTTCAGAGCTGAAATCAAAAACTGAATCATGACCTTAAAATCTAAAAAACTAAATCTTAACTCCCTTACAAATGAACTATTAGCAGCATGATGCTTCTCAGGCCAGTTCATATTTTCCTGTGATTTTCTTTTAGTGTTTATGGACAATTATTTGTGGCCATGACATCCATTCAGATAGTCATAAGCCCTCAGATGTGCTGCTGCTGGGGGAGACGCGTCTGAGCTCGGCTTTGAGACGAGATCTTCAGTGTCAGCTCTGCCCTGACTGGAAGTTGTGCTAAAAGAGCATTGCAGCTTGACACACGAGCCAGTGAAAAGAGCTGTTTTTTTTTAAATCTCGCACTTTCTGTTCACTGACTCTTTGCGGATCTCCCCTGGGGCGAGAAGCGTTTCCCCAGATCACTCTTAAATGAACAGTATCTGTCAACACATCACCAGACATTAGAAAATCACACTGCGGCATGTTGATTTGGGGAGTTTGGGAGTTTTTGGTGGCAGCAATGATTAGTCTGATTTCCCTCATGAAATCCCGTCCTAGTCTGCGATCATTGCGCCCTCGCCCCATGTGAAGGCATACGAAATGAATTGCTTCCTGTGATAAAAAGAAGTCGGGCGCGTTTCTCCTCCACATCACTTTGAGAAAATTTGAGAATGTCCTCAGCCACAATAAATCTGTTATCCCTGACCTTATGCTTTTATGACATTTAATTTACAAAAACTACTAAGCCAGCAAGCATGTGCGCGCCTGCTAATATTGCTTTGCTATTGCTTATATTTAAACAGGGAATAGAGAGGAATATTTGAGCCGAGATGTGCTGCACATAGCCAAAGCTTTGCCTTCTGTGTCCTTTGCTGAAAATAGACCAGAGGAGCCTGGGATTGTGCTTTTTTTTGGGAAAATAACATTTAGCGTATATTGCACTGCTCGCTTTCAGCCAGCACTTATCGGTAACACACAAACCGTGCATACACACATATGTGCAAAGAGGCGAGCACACAGAGAAACGCACTTGTGCTTACTTATGCATAAATCAGGCGATCATTGAAATGCCTGTTTCCCACTTGTCTGCTTAACATCACAGGGAGTGTGAGAAACAGGAGCTCTTTAGCTCCAAGGAAGCATTTAAGATATTTTTGCACTTCCCTTTAGTTGTTTACTTCAGTCGGCGCTTTCTTGCTTTCACTTATCCGTCAAAACATGTACGTTTGTCCTTTCCCCAGCTCGCCTTTGCTCTCAAGCTTCTTCTGCTCGCTTTTGCCAGCTGGAAGAAAGCAATGTATGAAGTATTTATGAAGGCCAGGTTTACCTCTGTCATAAAACCATGAGATGTCTGCCCTTGGCTCAGAAAGGATAGTGAGATCCCTGGCCCATTCTGGACTGAGTGAGCTTGAACTCGGGCAGCTTATACACGGAGAATGGGCCGAGGTTTATATCTCTGCCCTTTAAATTGATGTGGCTGAATCAAGGGCAGGTATACTGGGCAAATGATATTGGTGTCTGGAAGCGTGTCTGGTCACAGATTTGAAAAGAGTGTGTGGGTTTTTTTTATATAAATATGATATATAGGAAGGATTTTTGCCTCAAAAAGTGCTGTTTGCTCGGGCATGTTTGTTTCCCGTAGCGCTTTGTACACACAAGAACGTGCCATCTTCGGAGAAATTCTTCCTGGATGTTTTGTCATCATCATATCACCGTCTGTTAACACCTTTCACACCCCAGATGCGACTGGAAAAAGAAATCCTCCCCCGAACTCAGAAACAAGCCAAAAAGATGTCACTCTCTGCCGTGACAGCTTGTGATTCCTCCCAAACCGTCTCCTCTCTGTCACTCGCTTAAACAACACCTAATATCTCCACGGAGGAGCAGGTAATATTTTGTTGATCTGACTTCAGTTGTTGAGTTGGACATCAACTTTGTGATGGCAGCACCAACAGCTGCCCACTCTAATTACTGTATGTAAATGACAACAGCGCTGCCATAGCCAGCCTCTCTGGTGCCGGATAATTAATTTCATATCTGCAGATCAGAAATGACTGTCCTGAGGTGGTTGTAGACCAGCACTGAATACAAAGGTAGCTCCACCCTCTGCAGGGGTTGCATTCAATTTGCTCACAGCAGGAGCCTTATCACTGTCAAAGAGCAAGTTTAGATTGGAAATGTGCACACACACACACTCACAAACACACACACACACACAAGCAGAAATTAACATACAGTTCAGTGAGAAACAAACAGAACAGAGCGGAGGAATAGACTTTTTCATCACTTCAGATATAAGAACCAGAAAGGAGAAAGACTACATAACCCAATTTGTGGCGATTTGCATAATAATAATGTAATTTCTATGAATATTTCTAACTCATAGAGTTCAGTTTATTAAAGGTCACTAAATTTGCAAATTTTCATTAAACGTTATTATCAATTCTCCCTGCATGGGGTCTATAAACAGAATATATTACACATACATTTATACATAATGTGTGTTGATTGTTAGCTATCAGCTGCATGAGTCAGATATTATATCTATTAGGCTTATGTGTTCAATGGGAAAATGCATACTGGGATATATGAGGGATGTATTTACAATATTTTCACGAAGCAGTGATGACAACCCAGCAAACAATGACACATTAATCACAGTTGTTTGCTGAGAAACCAAGACGTCCCACTATGGTTTAAAAAATGATTCTAAAATGAAAGTTTTGCTGACGTCATCATGTCTGTCCGTGACGTCCAAGCACCTTGAAAAAATGTTTTTACCATTACATGACTCATCGGCTGTTTTGCTTAAGTTTGCAGCTTTAGAAATCCTAAAAGCTGGAAATAATAGATCAGCTAAATCTAAAAAGAGAAGTGTAACCCTTTGGTTTGGAGCCCTGGCCTCCCAGGTGGAAGTCCCATGTTTGAGCCATTTATCTGCCACAACCTATTGTTCATATTGACATTGTCACCTGGTTTTCTGGCAGAACGCCCTGAAAGCAAACCTCCCAAGTGTGATTAAAGACAGCGTAGATAAAGACTTACAATAACCATAGGCTGAAAAAGATAAGACAGGAATATAATTAACATGTAGATAGACATAAATGGCACAAATTAGTTTTTTTTATGTTTAAATAGAGACGTGGAAGTGGACATGTGATCACAACCAAATAACCTTTTATGAATCCCATGTATGTAAATGCATTACAAACATACTTATAATGTGTTAGAATCTGTTTATTGCACTATATTTTCACAGTTATAAGCACTTATAAACACTCATAATGCTTTAACCCTTAAAGTGCCAGGTATCATTATTTTTCTGCAGAACCTTAAGTTTTATTCTGGCTTATTTAAAATCCATATTTTATATTTTCTTTGTCTGTTATTAGATGCATATACAATGATTTATTATGATACTTATGAATATAAATGGGTAATGTGTTACAATTATTGTTGTATTGCATTATTATCAATATTTATGAATGCTTATAGCTAATTAAACAGGGCTATGAGTAGATAAGAATGCATCATAGACGTTTGTCAGTGATCAAATGATCCCCATTCAGGACCAAACTGCTCTGAATGCTTTTTATTCTGTTTTTTTAATATCAGCACAAAATATTCTGACTTGCAGAAGACGAACATATATCATGTCCGGCGTGCTGAAACTTGAGGGTGTGGCTGTTGCCATGAGTCATCACCTTCTCCCCCGCTTTCAAGAGATGTGCAAGATAAATGACGTACAATGCTGCAACCCCCCTTTTGCTCTCCTGTTTACAAAGAGAGATTTTCACAGGAACATGCCATTTCATTTCAACGTGAATACTGGAGGCTCATTTTTCAGGTGTAATGGTGTCACGAAATGTTGATAAATCACATCCGAGATGCAACGTGGATTCGGGATGAACTGTTGAGAAGGAAGCTAGACTGTGTATGACATGTTCCTGAGAAAAAGGAAGGAGTTTGTGTGAAAATTGCCACAGTGGGAGAGCGAGTCCCAGAGCGAGGGCAGGAAGTGATGATGCACTTGTCTGATATGTTAGCGGCTGTTCCAGGAAGTTACTAACAACATTCTGTGCTCTATATTATCAGCTAAAATTGGGTCTCACCCAAACAAACAGAAAAAATAACAGAAATCCTGCCTGTAAGTTATAATGTGATGGTTTCGCTGATGGTTTGCAGCAGCCAGGTGGTTGTGGGTAACTTTTCTTGCTCAAGGACAGAAAACATGGCAGCTCCTGAGATGATCAAACTCTCGACCTTGTACGGTCTCTCCAATCACTGGGCCACCCTGCTGCCTGGCACTCTGAGAATCACTCAGTCGGAGAAGCTCGTGTTTCCAGCTGTGTAGCCACCTGTGTAACCTTACAGACACTAACTGGTCATGGCACAGCTATCATGTCCTATATAATCTTCTGCATCTCATTCATGATCTTCTGAGCGGAAGGCATTTTGAGTCAGTTGAGGTCGTTTAAACACGTCCGCTTGTGTTTATTTTTACTGCTCTTACTAAAAGGCATTAATAATAGAATGTCCCTCCATAAGGCAATGCGGTTTTAGTGGAGGAAATGTTTGGGTGGGAGATTTTGGACTCAAAATGAGTTTGTCTGAGGCGTTTGGATTGGCATGCACTCAAATATACAAGGAAAACTCCAAAGCACTCTCATGTAAACAGTTATAGTCCTAAAAACTTACTACGGTGTGCATTGACTCCTTTATGAAGGATTAATGCCCAAATGTACCAAAGAACTTGTAATGCATCAGAACTATCCATTAAATACTCAAATACAGTGAAAAAAGCTTCGACAAATTATGGCATTCAGCCTTCATGAGGGAGTCAATACGCACCAGAGCAGGTTTGTAGGTCGCACATGACTATAGTCTTGTTTACATCAACTAATTTCAGTGCGCATTTTGAAGATTTGCATGAGAAAAGCTTGATTGAAACACTAAAATGTGCTCTCTGTGGCACCCTTGAGGTGGTTTTTGTCTTTTTCAGAAAAATTACTTAAGGCACCAAACGAGAGATGGAAACCCTTTTTCCAAAAAGTTCTGACGTAGTAAAGATTTAACTCAGTTAAAGCCCACTTGAATCAAATTCCTGAAGATTTTCTCACGTGGATAGCCAAAGTTGTCGGATTAGCAACTTCTTTCTTGTTGTTCGCGCTCGAATGTGCGGCTATAATAGTCTCGTGCTCCGGGCTGGAGTGAGTTATGTGGATGTGATTGAGGAACAGCAGAGATATCCAAGTGTACTTCCATGAACTCTGTTTGTTTTAATCAATATCATGCTAAAATATATATCCCACAATTATATTAAAGTTCTCTATTAAGGGCCAACCTTTGATTTAGGACATTCCTCTTAATTCCCAGGTCTTCTGATGAGAGTATGATTATGCAGTTATTGGAAACGTCCCCAATATGAATTTTCTTTATTGTGACATTACAAAATTTCGCTCTAAAATTCCCTTCAACTTTAATGGAAACACGGTTTATGCCATTATCATAAAGGCATTTTATATGCAGAGTGCCGGGGAGTTTTCTTGTGATTTTCTATATTTTAGTTTTTTAATGGATAATTCTGGTGTATTTGAAGTAGGTCATGGGTAGGATTTGTTTGCATACTGTTCCATCCTTTTGGTTCATATTTGACCTTCTCGTCTTACCATAGTGCGTTTCCCTCATGTTGCAATCACAGTTTGTAAACCTTTTACACGTCAGTGTTACCTCCTATTCACTGGTTCAAAACAGAAGGTGACCTGTGGTGTTTTTTCTTCTTTTTCTTTGCCCCAGAATAACTACTGAACTGACCAGCGATGTCAAAGTAATAAATACCAAAGTAAATAGTTCTGGATCACTGTAAAGTAATAAATAAATATATAAATCTGGAGCTAATCATTAAACTCAAAAGGAATAAATATTTCAACAAAGCAGTCCCATGCAGGCGCTTTAGTTCCTCCAGCTGCCATCTGTAATGTAGCTAATGGTAAAAAATAATAATTAGAGAGAAAGATTAAACAGATGAAAACACATTTTAAAAAAAAATAGCCATTAGCTATTTTGTTAATTTGAACTTCTATGTGTTCAATTTCTATCTAAATCTGCATGAATGATTTAAGTTGCACTTTAATTAGAATTGCAATTTAAAATGATAGTGCGGTTGCTGTTGGAACAAAATCTTTGAGATAAAGTTAAGTGTCCTTCAGTTAGAAACAGATGGTTATCATTACAGACGCTGGCTGGCCTATATTTGGGAGAAAATGCAAAAACAGTATCATTCAGCAGACACAAGTAGAAACTAAATGAAAGTGGCTGCACAGCCATCAACACTATCAGCGTCCAGTTCTGCCATTAATGATAGTTTGTAATTGGTCGACCTCTAGTTCACAGCCAACCTGACTGCTTCAGCACTTCTACATCACACTCGGGTGTTTCTATATGGGACAGCAGTGATGGCACTGTCAAAACAAGACTAATCCTTTGAATCCAAATTTACAGTGATGACATCCAGAGTCTGCATTAAATGGTATTATGTTCAACTGGCTTAAAAGGTGAATCGGCCAATCAAAACTGTGGGCAGCCTCCATCCATTCTGTAATCCTGTATTCCCAGCCCATACATCATAGCTCTACAGCTCAGTTGAGCACCAGTCCTGGTGTAAAGGTCAGTAGCTCCAGGCTGTCCGTCTGTCTCCCTGCATCTCTCTCTTTTTCTCTGCTTCTTGAATGCCTAAATAAGAAAGGTTAGTAGACTCAGCTGCTCGTGCTTGAAAGGTCATGTCGGAGAGCAGACAGGAAGCATCCGGGATACTCTTATCATTATTATTTGTCCGGTAGTTTGCTTTGGCAACAGGTACTGTTTGTCTGAATGTGCCTTGTGACTATCTCTGCTGGCTGCACAAGCATCTGCTTTTGGCATAAGTAATAGTTTGGTCTTTGGAGAAATATTGGATGCAGTACTTTGTGCGGTGGGAGGCACACGTCCAAATGATTGTGGGGAAGCTTTGCAGCCAGCTCTGATTATTAGCCAGTGCATACACTGGGTACTGGAGGGTACTGAGTGGTCCCATTAAATCTTAAGATTCAGCTCATCTAGGGAGACAGCTGTGTGAAGGGTAAAGTGTGAGAATCGAGAGGAAATAATGATTTTGAATTTGTTTAGAGGCAGCTGTAACCTGCACTGCATGAATCAAGTCTGCTCCATAGTATGAGGCATTTATGGTGACATATATATATCCAATTCAAGCAAAATAAAGCAAGACTAATTTCATTATGTCATTACCTCATAATGGCATGCACATGAGGATGTTGTTGACCTGGCTTAGCCTCGGTATGTCAGTCAAAGTGGAGGGCAATTAAACTGACCCCACTCTCCATGAGAGATAGAGCCCAATCGAGCACAAGAAAGGAGGTAGGATCAAGATAAATTTGAAAGACTGTGGAGCACCGGGAGACAGAGAGAATATGAAAATGAGAGACAAAGAAAGTGGAAATGCCACCCTTCAGGGATCAACTAGAGGAGGAAGCGTGACACACAGAGAGGGAGAGAGAGAGGAATAGAGAGGAGAGAACTGAGTGGAATGGATGTGAACTGGAAACGAGAGAGCAGGGAAGTGAAAGTAGGAGAAAGCGTGGAGGTGAAGTGAGGGAAGGACCTAAATTTAGACATGGAAATCAGGAGAGAACAGCTGCCTCTTTCCCTCAGGAGATACATTTAAATCAGGTCTGGGTGGCCAGAGGGGAGAATAGAAGAACCTACTCTACTGGCCAATTAGGCACACAGAGCACTGCACTGTTCTAATATAACCATCATTGTGGCCCCTATGGCCCTTTCAGTCCCACCGGACGTGTTTCACCAGACACAGACGCAGGGCTCAGGCAGAGGGATCCCCGGACTGTTGTAACTTCGTATAGGCACTAAGAGCCGGCGGAGAGGAGAAAACGGACACCAATATATAGGGCAGTGCAATAAAAACACGGATGGATTGATAATAAAAATATACAGAATTAACTGTATAACATAAGCTATCATGGGTTTTGCCAAAAGTTGGATGTGATTCATAATAATCAGAGGCGTCACTAACATTCTAAGTGTTTTTTAAAGGTGTCTAAGTTAAAGAAACAGAAAAAAAAATGCTGTAGCCAGGAGCCAGTAAATACAATCAGCCAGTTGCCCCATCAGCCCAGTGCTTAAAAAGGACTTCATTAAAATAATTTTTCCAGCCAACTACATGGTGATGTTGTGGTTAACGCTCACAGCAAGAGGGTCACAGGGTCGAATCCGGCTCGAGGCCCTTCTGCGTGGAGTTTGCATGTTCTCCCCGTGTCAGCGTGGGTTCTCTCCGGGTTCTCCGGCTTCCTCCCACAGTCAAAAACATGCAGGTTAGGTTTAATTAGCCAGTCTAAATTGCCTGAAGGTGTGAGTGAACCCGAGTTCGGATCAGTGGTAAAGGATAATGAATGAATGAATGAATGAATTTTGCAGGCATTCATTTGCAAGTAGATTTATGCATTTGTTCTACTTGCTGAGATTTGGTTCTGAGTCTTTAATGGCGGCTGGTTTGACCACGGAGATGCTGGCGAGTCTTTTATCCCATCAGTAAACCGGAAAATCCTTTCCTTTGCTTCTCAACTTCAAGTGTTTGTGCATTAAGAGTTACATCTCCGCGGTCAGTCTGTGTTCGTTAAATGTGATTGTTGTTTAATTTTATTCATCCACCACATGATAAGAAACACTTGCTGATGACAAAATGGGCTTAAAACGTTAAATACAGTTCATTAAAGTTTAAACCAGAGTGGATATCGGATGTTTGTACAGGCAGCAAAATACGACTCATATTTACGTTTTAGACTGTCTTCCTCTGCCATCTTGCTGACGTAGTGTTAGTGATTGAGTAGTTTAAATGGTGGATGTCACATTGAACAAACGGCAGACTTTCACCAAGGAGAACAGGGTTCATGTCCCGTGTGAAAACAAAAGTAACTTGACTTTTTACGTTTTCTACGTAACTCGCCACGCAACGCTCATGTGAGTCATATTGACAAACTCCCATATGTGTCAGTATGGGTGGTATTAACAAACGGTCCATTCTGTGGTTTAGGTTGGAGATCTGGTTGGTTAAAACTGAAAAACACTAAATTTGGGGGAAAAAAGCAAACAAAATATGAATAAAACAAAAGAAAAATTCAAAGAATCCTTTCAGCTTCTGTCCTGATCAGTAAACATATATTATCTTAACCGTGGATGCAGGGTTTCATGTGTGAAACCTCTGTTTTGAGAAAATGCCAATCTGTCTTTGCAGACATGTCGGAAATACTGTTCAGAATATAAAAACAGTATAATGTGTGTTATACATCTTTACACTTTCTTACACTATTTCTTGCCGTATAATTCAGATGTTATTGCAAAGTGTTCTTGTTTCATAACCTTAAAAGATCATCTGGATGGGTAAAACACTTTGGAAGCACCCATATTCCTAAGCGGTATGTTAAGCATTTGCGGTAACATTAAATCACCCAAATTATATGTTTTCGAGTTTGTCAAAAGCAGATCATTTAGAGAACAAACTAGCAGATTATATTTTTAGGGATGAGTACGGGGTTGACAATACAACAAGCGAGCATATCCCCAGAGTGCCACCATCTTCAATTACATTTCAGTGACACATCCACTGCAGTAATGAACTAAAATTATACACTTTGTCATATTGTGCCGAGCTTCACACAAAAAATCATCATTGCCACCATTGAGTATGGCAGTTAACCATTACCTTCCCTTTGTTGCCAGCACAAAGGAAATAAAATGTATCACACTGGGCTGTATGTCGCCCAACTGCGTGAGTGAGAAAAATGAGGAAAAAGTAAGTGATTTAAAGAGAGGAAGTAATAAAGAGAGCGAGGGCAGGCGCAGGAGGACGGTAAATCGTTGGCAGATCATGCCTCATGCAAAACTTTCATGAATAAAACATATTCCTAGCCTCCCATTGCTCAGATCCATTTTTCCTCCGTTTCCCTGCTCTTCCCTCTCTATCTCTCACACGCATGATTAACCTCGGGAGGCCTTAATCAACACTGGAAATGACCCGTGCTCCTTGACTTACCTCGCTCTACCTCTCCTCCCCTCCTTCACCTTACCCTCTCTGCTCTCAACATGTCCTTCACCGCAGGCCTGTCAGTGATGGGGTTTGCCTCACCCGCTGACCCTGCAGGCAAGCGCTATTTGAGGGTTTGTTTATCTTACCTGTGCAGTCATTAACTCAAGGAAGGGAAACACTAAATTGCCTGCTGAGTGAGATCTAATACATTAACAGCGTTTGACGGGAACAGCATCAAACAAATGCAAACAGGGATGGATTTAAAGGGGCAGTTCACTCTGAAATTAAACCTGTTTTTACTCAAAACAGTCAAGATTCAAAATCATAAATACAGATGTTTTTCTCACCTGTAGTTCTCCGTATCAGTTTGTTTTGGTGTGGGTTGTAGAGCGTGTGACATACCGGCCGTAGAGATTTCTGTCTTCTGTCAAATATAATGAAACTAGATGTGATGCTCAGATTGTCAAACAATCCAACCATTCAGGAAGAAGCATGCATCTACTCACTGAGGAGGTTAGCTTGTAGAGATCAGTTTATAAGAATCAGAAATACTTTATTGATCCCTGAGGGGAAATTGCTTTGCTACAGTTGCTGCCGTATTATCTGAAGCGAATAAAGATATGTACAAATAGAAATACAATATATAGAATTGATTTTAAGTAAATAAAGACAAATGGAAATAAAATAGATATATGAAATTTAGAATACAAATACAATAGAATTAAATAGAAATATGGAAATATAGACATAATTTGAAGTTAACAGCAAAATGTACAATATGTAACAGTGGGACAAACTGAATTATTGCATGTGATTTCTATACAAAGTCCATCTTGCACTGATAATTATTATAAATAAAGTTATGGATCATGTGGTCGTAGCTGCTGATGGGTGAAATAAATCTATTGTCTCAGGGTGTCTGACACACGATGCCACCCGCTCACCTAGCTACTACAGGTAACACTAGCTGAGCTGCTGAGGAGGACACTATTAATATTTACATCTCGTGCTGTCACAAGCAAGAGCCTCTCGTCCGTGAGCGGGCGTAGTTCGGTAGAAAATAGTTCCTGCGTGAAACTGCACACAACAAGGTCTGTTTAGCGTCTTGAGTATTCAGGTCATGATTTCTGGAAGGAGACATTGCTGTTGAATTTTTTAAATGTTTTTTGTTGACAGGCCGAGTGTCTTCTAGTCCCATTATATTCAAGAGAAGGCAGACATCTCTATGGCCGATATCTCCAGCACTCAAAACAGCCTCGACTGATAAACAGCAAAACAAGAGGAAATTTAGTTGTGATTCTGGGGTGAACCGCCCCTTTAAAAACTCCTCAATTCTAAATCTGTCTTATTTCTTTATTTTCTTATATATGTTTTTTTTTTTTTCTTGCAGTTTTATGATCCTTTCCTGGGGGGATGGTGGTTTAAGACGTGAGAGTTAGCTGGGGATGAATAATCTTTCTTTCCTAAGCCTTTATTCACACAGTCTTTAAAACTTGTCCTCTGGGGATAGGGACAGGGATAGATTTATGGTTATTATTATTTACTTGCTCACAGCCTCCCTCCCTCACACACATACAAGCACTAAAGCACACACACACACACACACACATAGTGAGCTGTCCAGAGTTCTGAAACTGGCAGGCAGCTATTGACAAACCAATTGCAAAAGCGACCTGTCCGTGGTGCTGAAAACTAGCTCCACTCTGACTTAGAGGTCACACACACAATTATATAACTCTGTTTATCTTTCTGTGTCTGGCATTGGATGCAGGCAAAACACACACCAACATCCACACATGCACACACAAGTCCACAGAGAACGGTATTTAATTGGTCTTCCCTGTGTAGCTGAGGTTTCAGGGTTGGTACCGCAGGCTAAATGCCCCCTGTGTGTTCTATGTTAGGGTCCAATTTAGCACACAGTGGTGACTGGCCATCCTGGCTGAACAGTTGCGTTTTAATTAGGGTGTTAAGCGTTTCTCAAAGACATAATCCAGATTTCCTCTCCTTGTCCTGTAGTGTGAGGAGCTGCTGATCTGCTCCTCCAGTGTTGGAAAAGTATTTATTTTATGTACATCTTTATGAAGCAGCAGGATAAAAATCGCATTACTTTCCAGCCTATCTTCTTAATTTTGATTTTATATGATCAGCATGAAATTTATTAAGCGAATTTAATTAACAAAGCAACCTTACAAAACAAGCAATCAAAAATGCACCATCTGTTCGCTCCGTCTCCCCCTTTATCTTCCTCTGTCTGCCTCCTGATGCATCCTCACTTCCTCTAACACGCTCCTCTTATGTGTCATGTTACAGGCATCAGCGGTCAGTACCCTCTGGTTCAGAATGTGACGGTGACGGAGGGTGGGACGGCGAACATGACCTGCCGTGTGGAGTATAATGACAACACCTCCCTCCAGTGGTCAAACCCAGCACAGCAGACCCTGTTTTTCGGGGACAAGAAAGGTGAGTTTTGAAACTGACAGACAGCAGCAACCGCACGACAGATGCAGACTTACAAAGTATTCCCCGTGTTAGGGGTTTGTGGTGGCTGAGAAATGCACGAAACACACAGAAAGTTGATTTTTTTTTAGGCTGGAGAGCAACCTGAAAACCCCCTCTCTGTGTTTTTGTGTGTTTGCTACTTGAATAAGCTGCTGTCTCTGTTGTGTCATAGCATCTGTCCCACATTTCATGTGTCTGTGTTTTCCTGCCTCGTCTCTGTTTCCACAGCATCCATAGTAGCCTACATATAAAATATATACACCCCTTTCCTCTTAGAGGAGGATTGTATTATTTTCCTCTTAATCCCTCAACCTTATACACACACACACAAAACCTCTCTGTTACGAAATACACTTGAGAATAAATATGGCCAGGTGGTCTTTTTTTTGTTATTTTTGTTGCCAATAACAGGATAAACAGCGGTGAGCATCACCTGCCTTGAACAATTTTGGCGCTTGAATGTTTCTGTGCAGTCAATTTTACTTGAGGGTCAGGGCTGCTTTTTGTGTATATTTTCAATATCTGGAGTTGAAAGGGATGAACTCATGTGTTGGGTTTTGATCAGCAGTGGTACAAGAAACAGGCTATTCTAGATAGCGTGAGTGATGACTCATTTATTTGCATTCATCTCATGATCAGTGCAGGTTTGAACACTTCACAGTGGTGCATCAAATTAGATTTTTCCTATACTTTCATCAACAGATGCATACTCAAAAGTTTCATATTGTTGTTCACATCAAGTCAGAACAGTAGAAACAGCCCACACACTCTCAAAGTCAGCCATTCACCCCGCTGTGCAAGTGCCCTTCACTGCAACCCTGTAGTACTTAGCTGGTACTGCCTCTAGCACACACGCTGCGGTACGAATTGAATTTCAGCTAAAAGAACGAATCCTGGGATGGTACAGCACTATGGCCTTGTGAGTAAATAATGACGTGAGAGCTTTGGATTAGTCACATGTTTTCACATCTTGTGGCAGTGTGATAGTGGACTGAATGAGTTATGTGCTGCAGTGGGTTAGAAGGTAAATGAGGGCAGGATAATACATTTTCAGTTTAACTACAGTGGAATTTTGTAGCAGAAAATATTTAAAAATAAGGTTACATTTTCATACAATGACCTCAAGTCAAACTTACAATACTGACTTTGCATGAAGTGATGTCAAATTAATGGAAACTGACTTGTTGACACCCAAATAGAGGCATTTTTTGTCTTCTTTTTTTTTTTTATATTTCCATCCCGAGGCAGTTATTTCCATCCCACTCTTGTGAACGTCATATCTCAGGAACGCCTCGACGGATTTTATTCAAACTTGGCACAAGTGTCGACATAGAATCAGAGAGGAACTGATTTGATTATTGGCTTTGAGAGTCAAAGGTTGAGGTCAGTGTGACCTTGAGTCCGCCTCGTTCTTGTGAACAGAATATTGCAGGAACACTTCCAGGGAGTTTCGTCAAATTTGGCATAATCATTCTCTTAGAACTAAAGATGAGCTGATTTGATTTTGGGGGTCAAAGGTCAAGGTCGCCGTGACGTGAAGTTATGAGATTTTGTACACAACTTCACTTTGACATCATAATATTTTGCAAAATAATACATTTCTGACCATTATTCAACACTGTTTGGTCAGGAAATGTCTTCGGACACACACATACAACCTATTTTCATTCAGATATCTTAAAGGTCAGAGGTCAAGGGACCCCCATTTTTCCTTTTTAAAATCTCACTAAATTTATTCGGTCGATATCACTGATGCTACAGTGGGTGTCAGAGGATTCAAATGTGTTTACTCAAATGAATACTTTACACTTTTGATTCGTTTTGCAACATAAATTCAGATAAAAATGACCCTTCTTTCAATATTGTCTTTACTAAACTATTAATATAAAGTGTGCTATGTATAAACTGAAGGAAGTGTTGTAATATAGGGCTTTAACAGCCTCTTCAACCAAAACGGCCTGAAAATAATGGGATCTGCAGAAAAGACTGCAAGCTCATATAATAAACATTTTATTTACTGGAGACCTGCACGGTGCTGCAGAGAAATTCCCGCCATTAAACGGATGCAAACTCTTGCTATCTTTGCACAGATTCACAGCAATGCACACACACACACGCACTAACAAACACACACATAAATTGCGGGTGTGGCACAAAGCCACCAATGTTTTAATGGCTAATAAGTACAAAGGCTTTATTCCTGACCTTTCACACCCTCTTCAGTAAAGTCCCCATAAAGAGGATTCATGGGTGTTATTTTGTTGGTTCATGCCTGCTGAAATGATTGTGCCCCGTGCGTCTCTCAGCTGCATTAGTCGAGTGTAATAGAGTATGAATCACACTCTCTTGTAAGTGTCTGGATTAAGCACATATGGGATTTACACAGTCTTCTTCTATTATCCGTCTGCCCACTGGGCTGCCTTGCACGTGCTCTGTGTTTGTGCGCATCTGTGTTTGTATGTATTTTTTCATACGGCCGGTGAATGCATGCAAAGTATTTCAATTTTCAACCATTCACATTTTCACTTACCGGAAAGCGCGGCAGTAAAAAGCTGCTTTGAACATCAAATTCAACAGTTGATGTTCTCTGCAGGTTATTCCATATCACACCAGGGGTCGGTCTTGGGGGTCTATTTCATGGCATTTCCAGTTCAGAGTCTGGGACTGGAAATGAAAAAGCAGCCAAGAAGTCTCTTATTATCAGAAAAGCAAAGGGATACTACTGAGGCCCCGGAATTGCGTTGCTGTTTTGGATCTCTGTGTGCGTGTGTGTATGTGTGTGTGTGTATATGTGTGTGTGCTTTGGGAGTTGTCTTGCTGAACGTGGCAAATTCAGATGCACATGCTGATGGGAGCACTGAGATGGTGAGTGTTTCCAAAGTGCCACTGGCAGTGTGAGAAAGGAAAGATGTCTCAGCTGCAAGCGCCTTTGAGCACAGTAGGTTTCAGATTAATTTTCCTTGCTGCCTGTTGGGAAGAAGAAGATGGGGATTAGGGCAAGCACACAGTTGCTCAAAAATACAACCTCTACTCTGCAACTTTTTGCATACTTCGAAAAATATCTGTTCCTGCTCTTCATGGCAACATGCGAGGAATCATTTTTATGAAGTTCAACATCTACCTGCTTTAGTGTTGACTAAGACAATAGTTCTTAATGCTTTCCTGTTAAAAAAGGAGCTAAAAGAATACTTCTGTCTTCTATCTCTGGGTGATCAGATGTCACTATATTTTTTTTAACAAATATCTTGATATTGTTCCAATATTTTAGGCCTGACTACTGGTGCTTTCACACGATATTTAGATTATATTTTTAATAAATAATCACCAGTAATGTGGATTTTTTAATAGATAAATGGGTAATGGCAAATATTAGAAAAGCAATAATAAGCTGGAAAATTACACAACTTTACTGTAATGCAGCCTTTAAAATCAGGAAAAGACAACATTTATGCTTTATTACGAAAGTAAAAATCGTCTCATATTACCATATTGATATATAATATCTGTATATTGCCCAATACTACCTCTATTAGATTTTTTCATTGCAGTGTATTTAACAAACGATACATAGAAAACATATTTTTTCCACTTATATCATCAGAATACATTCATATTCTGTATATGAGGGCAAATGTCCCCAAAAAATCAGCTGAGTTTGTCATGTTTGTTTTCTAATTCAACAGATTGTTGTCTATTCACATGTGGCAGCATGTGTTGCATCTCACAGAGTGTCACTTACATCCTCTATTAAAGTCCGCCACAGAGCATTAGCATAAACATATTGTCTTTTCAAAGACAAACGCAGCGACTGACTCCATTACAGTCCTTTGAGTGGCGCCGGTTTCGCCGCCGTTGTTGTTTAATGTCAGGGCTGAGGCTCACCTCCAAGACGTTTAGTTGGATGAAAGAGGCTCCTCTTGTCTTTCCGTCCTCTCAAAGGTGCTCCGATGGCTGTGAAGAGTTGTTTGAATTTCAAATAAGTCATTGTCCTGAAAGTAGCCAATTTTGTCCTTTCCATCACTTACCACGGAGGGACTTAAGCTTCGACAGCGAGAGAGAGATGAGCACTGGGCAAGAGGGATTCTCTCTTTTATAAGATTCAAAAGAGGCTAATATCTTTTTACAAATTGCTCTTTTGGTTTCATGTAATTCAAGACCTGATAATAGCTTTATTTCCTAGATGGAGAAATTTCGCAATGAGGCATAATTACAATGTATTCTTTATTCCCGTACTAGAAAGAACCAATGTGTAATTACTTTCCAGGCTAAATTTGCAGGCCTATTTAGTGGACTCATCATGTGTGAGCACTGGCGAAGGTATGACATTGAAATCATTTATTCAACATGGTAAATGTAATTTGCTAACCCTTTTTCATCCCATTTTTTCCAACACCCACATCTGTGTTTTCATTTCCAACCTACTCTCTTGATGCATTTCCCTTCTCTTTAATTATCTGCCCACCCCTGCCTTCTGGAGTCTGGCAGGATCATGGTTTTACCTGTTCTTATGAACATCAAGTATGTTTCTACATTACTAGATTTGAATGCATTGTATGTGTTGCTCAAGTAGGGTGTCATTAGCGTGCAAGTCCTTTTTTCTCATAGCAGAGTTATTCTGGGTGCCACTTCTTGCTTCATGAAAGTGCGATTGTTCCGTCTTCAAGGTCATATTTCAAGAAAATTGGGTTTATCTTGAGTTTGATTGCATTTTTATTCAGTCTTGACTGGGGGTGGCTGTCACTTGCAGCCCCACGATACGATACTATCACAATACTTTAGGTACAATAACGATATTATAGCAATTTTAAATAGTATTGAGATTGTATAATTGCCATAAATTATGATTGTACATTATGTTCCCAGAGGAAAACTTAATCAACTTCCCTTTTATCTCAATTCAGCAATTTTTATTGCAGCAATATGGGATTTTCATTCAGACAGACTGTCCAACACGGTCATAAAAACCTGTTTGTATTACAATTAGTCGCATTAGTTACTGTTCAGGCATTTGCAACTTGTTGCGGAAATCAGCTCAGGATTCAAACAGAAAAGTAATGTTTAATTAAAATAAAGTAAAATATCTAATCTCAGCACCATCTAATGGCCTAAAAGGGCAACGGGTTTTAATAGTCTGGTACCATAAAGTTTCATTCATATCTGAAAAAATATGAATGATATAATATGTATTAAATAGCAATAATGTAACTCACTTTCTGACACCAGACCATGATTTCATGACTGGTCCAGCAATTGTATGTCCTGTCAGCACTTCCCTTTATTTACATATAGCCATCTAAAGACAAATTATTTGTCTAAAAGTCTCTTTCTCAAAAGAATTGATTAGAAGAAATAAACAATATACTGTTTTATTAACAGCTTTGACATGAAAAAAATTAATTATCCAATTAACATTACTTCCACATGTATAACCCAGTAAATTTAAACAAATGTTCGTCCAGACAGCCTATTAAACCATTAAACATCAGTTAACATGACAATTTGGCCATTAAACTATCCAAACATCATAAATATGGATGCAGTTAAAGGGCGTTTGACATCAATGTAGAGAAATGCTTGAAAAATGTTAATTAATGCAATTTTTTTGGTCGTGACACATGCCAGCAATGTTAAGGCCACAAAGACTGATTGTGTGACTTAACACCATGTGCACAAAACAGTATCTGCAGCTTTTTGATTTACAAATGGTAACATACCAAAGTGCCTGCCGTACCTGTGGCGGACACCCCTGCCGACACTGAGCCATCTGCAGATTGATTGAATCTGTTTAAACATTAAGATTAGTGTTCTGGGTGAACAGCTAAGGGCCAAGCGTTCGGTTTTAGGCCCCCGAGCTGCTAAATATGAAGCTATTCGGGTCCTCAGATGTCAAATATTCAGCTGTCTGAATCAATTTGCTGGCTGTTTGTGGTTGTGTGAGCGCGTGTTTGTGTGTGTATGTAAGTGCACATAAACGTGTGTGCATGTGAAATGTCAAGCATTCCACCTACCCAGTATATGCAGCCATGAAAGCTTTGATGCATTCAGAGTATCTGTGCCTGAGCAATTTAGGGGATAGGCTTTTAAAAGTTTTCCAAAGTAAATAACAAAATAAGAAATGCCTGACAGACTTTTTATTAAACAGATAGCAGAACTTTCTCTCAAAACTTAATCTTCGCAAAGGAAAGTTAAACTTTTGAGACAGCTGTCTTTTTTTTTTATTTCCTGGAAGAGTGCCTCTATGAAACATCCTTTCATATCGTCCTGAAGATTGGTACGGTGTTCTCTCTGATAGAAAAAAACTTGACTGTAAATCTCCAAAGATCCCTAACAAGTCCCCTCTCCCCAAGACAAGCACCATAAAACATGAGAGGAGGAAAAAGAGGAAAAAGGAGACGGAATGTAGGCCTTGGTGGGATAAAGGGGAGGAATTAAGGAGGCATTTTACGAGAGCTTTCAGACGCAGTTATCACCTCTGAAAGACACAGGCAAACTTTTCTTTGACCTTGAGCATTCTGCATCGTCTTTCTTTGCCACCTCTCGTTGCCTGTGTGAGCATAACATCAGCTTTTCATTAAAAAAAAGCTCCTTCTACTTACTTTGCATTTTATTTAGACGTGCAGACAGGTAGAATAATTAAAGGCAGAGATCTGTATAGTTGTCATTGACTCTGAATGTGTGTGTGCCGCCTATGGATCAGAGAAAGTGGTGTAAGATAAATGTCAGCTTTGTTTCTTCTGCTGTAAAGCAGGTTGGAGCGAGACAGAGGCTACATTGTCAAATGAAGCAATAGATCCAGTTATTACTGCCTTTATTAGTAGAGCCACTTATCATCTGCGAGGTGTAGAGAAAAATACCTGAGGCAAATGGGAATAATTAGCTCACACTTAGCGGCAGGCTTATTCTTTCTCTCTTCCGGGGGAAACTTCTGGAGCACAGAGAAAAGAAACCATATTTTATAATAGAATTGAGGATTTAAAAAAAAAGAAAAATCTGAATATGTGGCTCTACAAACACGGTCCACTTTCTTTCAAACACTTTTCAAAGTCACTTTTGAAGGATAGCTGTAGTGGGTATCCTAGAAAAATATGAAACTCCTTATAGACTTAGGTACTTGTTCTTCTACTCTGGAGCTAGAGGGGGAAAATGTATCCCTCTGCAAAACACAATAGGGTTTATAAGCAAGAGCTGTCTCCTCACTGACCCGCTTCTCACAAGGACTTAATGAAGTGGGGCTGGTGGAGGTGTCCCACTGAACTCGGCGTGGCAGGTAGAAACTGATGAAAGGAAATCATTTCTGTCACAGGGAAAAATCTCCACAAGCCAATTACTGTATAGAGTATGGCACATTTTACATTTTAAAAGCCGGTGTGCCTTGGAAAAAAGGTATAACAGGTAATGGAGGTGGAGGAACGGCTGAGATACAGAATATACATTAAGCTATTCAATAAACATTGCATTCTGTTTCTTCCCTCTCTCTCTCTATCGCTCCCTCACACTCACACACACATACACAGACAAGCTCAAGTCTCCAGATGGGTTGTTGACAAGGAAAAGAGAACAGTCACATCCAGACACAGGCGGCTGAATGTATATTCTGAAATTTGCACTTTTCTCATTATAAAAGTGTGTCACTTGAATGAGCAAACACCTGCCAAGGTTCTATACTCATACATACTGTCCCTGGATAGACGAAGGGACAGGGAGGAGGGGAGGCCAATGGGGAGGCTGCAAGGGGACCGGGCAGGAGAGGAGAAGAGGGAAGGGAAATAAAAGGATAGGGTGAAATGTGCAAACATGATAGGCTTAAAATGAGAGAGTTCAGAGTCATGACTATTTGCTTATGCATGCACTCTGTGTATGCCTATACAATAAGCGCATCCTTAATGTACAAATGTAATTACCTTTTTATACATGCACATGTCCGCACACACTATGTTTACCCACCCGCTGCTTTTAATGACGAGTGTATCCGTGGAGAACTGCTAGATATGCATCCAATTTAGCTCAGTGGGTTTGTGCCGTATGCCCACACAGCACACAGTGCTACATGTAGCTGCACGCTGATGTGTTGCAGTTTTAGTCAGGCTCCAGCAACATACTGATGAGTCACAAAAACCATCAGCTG
The DNA here is from genome assembly GCA_903364295.1 of Serranus cabrilla. Classification (NCBI taxonomy): domain Eukaryota; kingdom Metazoa; phylum Chordata; class Actinopteri; order Perciformes; family Serranidae; genus Serranus; species Serranus cabrilla. The sequence goes on from CAFUXE010001430.1 coordinate 722,678, forward strand.
TGTGTGATAATAGATTGAGCTGAAAACACATTCTTGGACTCTGTTTTTTTGCATATCCCAGTTGAATCCATTCATTTTAGTTCAGTTTCTGCAAAACAGATCCAAAACACTTTTGGAGATGGTTTGAAATGTGATTCCAGTCGGACTGAGGATGGTCAAAAAGCCTGCAAGAGGCCACCTGGTGCATTCAAAAATGTGCATGCTACCTATCATTATAAAATCTTCCCATTAGTCCTTTGTGGATGGCACCACGAATCCATGAATGCAGCCACTTTATAGATTAACTGTTTAACGGTGCTATCCCAGGAAATCTATGAATCTAAACTTTGGCCCTTTGGTCCTGTAAATCTATAAACTGGCTGTGTTTATGGATTTTATCAGTTTCTACAGTTCTTTTCTGTTTATCAGACAAAAATGAGACAAGAATGAATTAGCTAACAGACCCCAAAAGTAAAAATAGCTCAAAAAATGAATGTTGCGTTAGCTACTTAGCTAAGCGGCAAAGTAGTAGTAGTTTTCAGTGTTGAAAACCAGTCACCAGTGTAGCCTTATAGTTACTGACTGAATGGTTGCAGGCCAACCCATGCAGGTTGCTGTGTGGATATGCAAGTAATAACATGGACAGTGTGTCCCAAAGGTCTTATATTAGCAGCAAATCAGATGTACATGCACTCCGAATTCAGCCATGTTAAGGTGCAGGATTTGGGGCCCTATTTCATCCCTGCATCATAAGGTAGCAGTGACCAAAATGAAACCAAGGCATTAACAACATTCACTAATAAGTCTGACTTTGTCATATTCTCATTTGAATACCAAAACACCAAGCCACATAACTGGTATTTGTGTTTGGAGCAGGGAAAAGGGTGTTTTGTTGTGTTTTTGTGTGCCTTTGGTGCATTCATGGGGTGTGAAATAGCTTTGCATTCACAAGATACTGTGTGAAAATTTGCAAAACAAATAATTACTGTAGCAGGATGTTTTTGAAAAGATGATGAGAAGTAGGCAACGTCTTTCATGGGAACAAAACATACCTGAGCCTGAGCTAAGAGAGAATGATTTGGTGGAATATTTATGCACAGTTTTTTCTAATTTAATTACCTGTTACTCCTTAATTGTTCAGATATTCTGATTGGATGTAACATCATACTTTCAGTGAGATTGTTTTACCAGCTGATGGAACGGCCTTCTCTTTGTTCAGCGTCTGTTGGTCTTACTTTTCAGTGAAGCGCCTTTCTTCTCCCTTCACTGTTTTTTTAGCTGACTTTTCCCCTCTCTGCTCTGCCTCATTCTGAATACACTGTTTGGTTACAGAGAGCCTTGATGTATGGTTGTTTACGCTCTGTTATCTGATCGGTCATGGCTGCATTCAGGGGAACCTGAACACGGCCTCTGAGCCGATGGTCATCAGCCCTCATAATAAGATGAGGAATCTTTCCACTCCCACTGGGCTTCTGAATATCTAACTGCATCTGCTTTGGCAAACTCATAAAATTGTCACGTCTCAAGGTACTCTGTGTTAGTTCTGCTGAGATTAAGGCAATCAAATGTTTAAAAGACAACTCCCTCTCTCCGTCTTTCTCTTTCTCACACTCACACAAAGAGCAGCAAAACAGACGGAGGTGTATTGACCATTTTCTGCAGAAACAAATCAAACTTTGATGGTGACAAGTGCAGCTTTGCTTTCTGTCTTTCTCTTCTATGTACGCGGAGAGCTGCAGATTAAGGCTAAATGAGCCAAAAATATGGCTGTACATTCTGTAAGTAGTTATTGCGGTATACAAATCTGCCACTTTTTGATGTTTTCCACAATGCCGTCCTCCATGAACACATTCAGGACTGGCGGCGCTGATGGCCTCTAATGGATGGCAGCCAGCTGCAGCACCTTGGCAGACAAATGGTGAAGGATACATTCCTCTCCTGTGCTCTCTCTGTCAATATCCAAGCTTTCACTTTGGGCATAGAAAGAGAGACGAGAGGCTTCATTACTGGGGAGAAGAAGAAAGAATAGAGATAAAAGATGTACATTTTATCAGAAAATCCAATAAGGAATGTGTATGTGTGTGTGCCTTCAACTCCTTTTTATTAATGCATATAACTGGTCTAACAGCAGCTACATGTTCAAAATCTTTTCATGCTTTAAATACATCAAAGGTATTTCAATGTATATGTCCCACTAGAATAAAGCCATAAAACTATAGTACCTAAGAATGTAAAGACTGGGCTGTGGATGCTGGACTTGCTTTTTTAAATTGTGTTTATTTGATTAACAGAATCTTTTTTGGTAGTATTTTGACTGTATTATAGCATCCTTACCAGTAATTACAATGTTTTTTTTAAATCCATGCTTTCAGAGGGATCGGGATGATCCTGCTTTGCGGCATCCAAATTATCCTGTTCTGCACCCGTAACCACAGAAACTTAGCTTAAAGCATGATCCAATTACTAAATCTAAATACCAATCTAAATGATCAGAATCTTCAGGTTGGATAGAACTGGAAATGTTAAACAGTATTATTTGCATTTATTGCAGGTGATGACTGGCAAGAAGTTTTGATATTCAATTAAAGTTGCTTCAGATGAGTTCTGTTTTAATTAGACCCTTTGATTATAAATGCAGATGCAATGTCATCACAGCTTTTGAATTCACTGAGTTCTCATTACTTGGCTTAAGTAGACTAACAAGTCAAAGAACCATCTATCTTTCTATCCCTCAGTCTCACACAAACAACTTCCCAGACCGGGCTGCCGAGGGGAGGGAAGCTCTATTGCGACAGCCAGCAAACCAGCAACAGTAGATGTATTTTCTGACATTTGCCTGCTCATACTTCCTTGCCCAAAGCAAATAAGACAACAGTTGAAAAGAAGCATTGTTTAACTTGTACACATTCACAGGTTAGTGGAGCTGCCTGAGTCGACAGAATGAGGTCTGTGGGGGTAGCAGGAAGGAGAGAAACTGACAGAGGCAGAGATAATCTATTCTTTGTCTAGAATCAGTCCAAATAATCTGCTCTTTGTATACATTGGTGTGTGTGTGTGTACACATACGGCATGAAAGACTGTCTTTTTCAGGACAGGTCTCGCCATTAGCTGAACTGGCAGTGCGATAGACTGGATCTAATTCAGTGGTCTTGCATTGGAGGTGATGTGCACTCGTACACACACACACGTTAGGACAGGAATGCGCTGCCACCCGTGCCAAGCCTAAAGATATGTCATGTGCTCATATCAACGTGTCACGGCTGCTCAGGCTCAGTACACAGCATGTAGAGATAACCAGTGTTGCGAGGGACGGAAAGGGACAGAACAAATGCAATAATAAACGAGAGAGAGCAGCTGTCGTTTAGCCAAACTGATTACAACTCTACTGCCATTTACTGTAGGTGTTTAGCGTGGAAGCGGCAAAGCAAAGCTATCCATCCCTTGGCAGACCAAATGACACGAGATAGTGTGCTCACTGACATTTCTCTACATTTGACAGTCTGTGATCATTGCAGCAATGCATACAAACTGTAAAAAGAATGCAGCTCATGAGCCAAACACCTCCTTTCACAGTCACCTCAAGTGCTGGAGACATTTACCAGTGACTGACAAATTACAGCCGTAAGTGGGTAAAACCTCAGATACTGTAGCAGGCGGCATTGATTAAATCAATCAAATGTTGGACTCACTCTTGTGGCAAAACGATTAATTGCCACAAGTTACTCAGAACTTCTTTTCAAAGTTCATTGACTGTCACTGTAAATTATATCCTTGGAAAATAACCCTTCTTCTGTTTTGTGCTTCGTTTACATTGAGGTTTGTGCTGCAGTTTGACAAAGTTTGATGATTTGTAAAGCTGCACAATCTAACTTTTCTTTCTTTTAATCATCTTGACAATGTCCAACAAGTTTTCCGAACCATGCAAGTACATAGTTCATTTGTTCTTTGTCGTTTAACACAAACCACTGGAGAATTTCCAAAGTTAGAGCACTAAAAAAAAGGTAGCAGGAGATCAACACGTCCTCATGGTTTCCATTTTATACACATTGTTAATGTTGTTAATGGTTGTTAGGTTTAGAAAACAAAACTATTTTCTCACTGATAGGGAAAAGAAAGGACGTGGTTTGACTGTGTTCTGCAAGTCTGGATCAAGTACTGAGTATATTTCATTAAATTTATGTTTCACAAGTAATACAGTTATCGTAATATTTCATTTAATTATCATGATATAAACCTATTTATTACAAAACGCTTCAAAGGTCAACACATTTAATTTTTTTTAATCCATAATAGTTAATAGAATACACTCTAATCTAACAAATCCATAACTCTTAGTCTCTATCTGAGACATGAAGTGTAATATGAAAAAATTTTTCTTCTTTCATATAATTAATAGAAGCATAAATAAACTACATCAGTTATTCATGGGGGGCTCCCCGTGTATTCTCTTTCTTGTCAGGTTGAGGCTCCGTTAAAGCACATCACATTTTTTCCTCACATCGTGCAGCTCTAATGATTTGTATGGGTTCTGGAAGGTATTTCGGGGGAAAGAAAAAATGACTTTTTTAATGCTGGCTTAAAGCCTTACGATGTTGAAACACACTTTCAGTTCTTTGGATACCTCTCGTATCGTTTCTCACCATTCAGCCAGCCGCTCTTTAAAGTGCTCTACAAACAGACTGTCTAATGTCCTTTACTTTTCAAATCTTTGTTGAGAGGGGTACAAAACCAGGGTGCTCTACTTTTTATATGATTTCTCCTAAATCACCATAAGATAAGAATATTCTTTCATGTGGCCTCGCATGAAAGAAAATACAAACACCTGTACACAAATAATCACGTCTGTGTTGTGCTGGAGCCGAACAGTCGCACACAGTAACACACACGGGCACGCTGCACTTGAACGAAGTGCGCTCTGAGTCACTTTGATGGAGAGTGAAAGCAAAGTAGCCTTGGCTGCTCATATTACATAAGGTTTTTAGGAAGGTGTTGTACTTGCAAAAGGAAGGATTGCATAAATCTCTTGAGCAGCCAAGGCCATGGAAACAGACTGAATGAACTTTTTATTGCACTCAACAATCCACGGCCTTTTCTTAATGCACAAATCAGCCTATTGCGTGGTTTTGTTTTATACATCACAATGCACCCCTTTGGGTAAAACAGGCATTAATAATTTTCAAGGTGCCGCCACAGTCTGAAATCCTGCTCCCACTGTATCACAGATATGAAGTAGCAAGTCTACTTTGAAGACCATGGAGTATCTTTCAACAAGCCATCCAATTTCAGCAAATCCATTTCAACTCTCTCATCTTGCCAAATTCTCATTAGGCCTTTTTCTCAGCCTGTTATTGCACTATTGATTTCCATTCCTGTTATGTCTTTTGGAAGATTACATTTTCATATAAGTAAAATGTCTACGAGGGTTTCCACCAGAGGAGTGTGTGCGAGTGTGAGCGGGGTTTTTTGCTGAAAGGCTGCTACTGATGTGTTCTTTTTCACATTCAACAGAAAGTTCAGTTTGGAGGTCACATTTTGAAGCATTTTTTGATTGTTTATGCATTTAAATACATTCATACATACATTACTCACACTACACAGTGGGTACTGGGTTGCACCAGGTTTAGTAGTTCAAAGTTATTGTGCAAGACTGCATGTACATGTGTGTAAACAATGGTGAAATCTGAATTAATACTACATGTTTGTAGAGCTATGATTGGATAAGATTCATGTGTTTGTGGTTAGGATGACATGTTTGTTTTGTAGTTTTTTTTCTTCAGCAATATGCACATATTTCCCTTTTTCTCTCTCTTTTCCAGCCTTATTATAATTTTCCTTCTGCTTTTATCTACTTATTTACCCTGTACTCCCTCACATGTACATTTGCATGAATGCTGCAAGTATGAAGAACATATGTAAACAAATGTACCTCTCTATTTCTGCAAAAAGTCTTAAGAATGCAAAACAGAACAACAACAATATTCACATTTTGCAACATAAAAGAGAAGGACAGCCAAACACCGCTCTCTCTTTTCCATTTTGCAGCTTCCTGCTGTTGCCATCTCGCATTCATTAATGTCTCAGTGTGTCCCCTCTGCCCTTTCTCCGTCACCGTGCATGTGCATAGTGTGCCTTAAGTGGAAATAGAAACCATACATCAAGCTTCATACAGTTTGTGGTGTTTATTGACTCTCTGTCTGTTTCTGTGTGCAGCTTTAAGGGACAACAGGATCGAGCTGGTGCATGCATCGTGGTCAGAGTTGACCATCAGCATCAGTGATGTCACGCTGACGGATGAAGGCATGTACACCTGTTCTCTCTTCACCATGCCTGTCAGAACGGCCAAAGCCTACCTGACTGTTCTAGGTAAGTACATATTAAATATTTACTGTAGTATTTGAGCACTGCTTACAGGAAAAGTTGTCACTGTTACGTAAGATCAGTCCGTAACAACGTAGATTGTTAGTGTACAAAACTTTGCATGAAAACTCCTACATTTCCCAGAATTACTTTGAACATTAGGTGTTATTTCAGATGTGAAGCACACATATGCAGAAAGTGGTAGATTATTAATAATAAAAAGAGCAAGGAAAAGAAAATCCTGTATCCCTCACTTATCCACATTTCTTGCGGCTGCAACACCTTATGCTTGAATTATGCAAGACGAGGGTCACAAGTTGACAGTTTGTACACCTTCACCACAGAGCGGCTTCATAATTATATCATATTTGAACTGTCATGAAAAAGAAAGTCTCAGCGGTCTAATGTAAAGGCAGCGAGATACGCCACCATCTTGCAGTAGTAAAGATTGTTGGTGATGCAGAGTTTAAATGGCAGATGCCACGCTTGGGGCGGAAGCATGGGTCCAACATTTATTTACTTTTAAACTGTCTTTTGTAACGCCTTACCAGGAAGTTTTTTTTTTCCTCAATCTAGTATAAATTCACAGAAACTGCAGCCTTTTTTTACAACCACGAACCTTACGTGCATGTATAGTGACACGCTCATCTGTGTTGTTCTGGGTGATATTAGCAGACGGTCTATTGTGCCGTTTAGGTTGGAGATCTTGGTGGAAGGACAAATGCACCAAATGGTGCCATAAAAAAGTGGAAACTTTGCCCAGGGGCCAGGGAAAGTGATTTGGTGTGGATCCCAAACTTTTACAAGGCTTTGTTGACAATGCGGCTCATTCAGAAAACTCTGGCACATAAACGTGTTATTCATTATGTGTATGAGTTCATCTCCAAACTTTATTAGTTGATAAAACATCTCGAAAACATCTTGCAACCTTGGTGAAGGTGAAGCTCGGAGTATATTCTAGTTTTATTTTTCAGTTTAAACAATTAATGCTTTTGCTTTCCGTGTTTTCCTTCAAGACAAACAAAAATGAACCAAATTGACGATGGTAACAAATAGCCTGTCGCGTATGCCAGCATCTGCAGACAAATAAAAACATACTGTTGGGCCCTCCAGTCATTTTCATGTTGTGATCATCACCCCACACAAACATTGTCTCATTTCCCGCCACTGGGCTTATTATCTTGCCAATTAGTTTCCGCTAATGTTAATAGATGTCCTAGTGCACTCCAGGACCATTAGCTGGCTCTCTGTGTTAACAAGCATTCAGAGAATTAGAGGCATTAAAGGCTACTGCTCAATAAGGATATGGAGAAAATTATTTTTGCAATACTGAACAATGGTTAATGGTTCAAGCCAGGAAACAGAGAGGGAGATTTAATAAACATAGCAAATGCTCTGGGAATGGCCTGGTTCATCTGCCACTGTTTCAGGACACTGAGTGCTGGGAATGAAAACATTGAATACGATTTGGACAAAACTGTTAATTAAATAAATGTGTGACAAAAATGAGCTTCACATTCAGATATGCTGGTGAATAAAAACAAACATTGGCTTATCTGTTACTGCAAATTAATGACATTTGCATATTTCTGTTACTATTTTATATGGTTTGATCCTGAACGCCTGTATATTTTTATTATGGCAACCCATCCACTAACGTATGGAATTCAAAGTTTTATGCCTTTATTTGAGCTAAAAATGCCCAACATGACAGGCTTTTTATTGGTAATAGTAGTAACTGACTTTGTTTATGAAATAACTTTTTATACATTTTTATAAAAATATTTAGATAATCATAAAGGAATGTGATAAACTTTGACTGCAGGAATTATCAGTGAATCAGTGAACAGGAAGTTTTCTCCTCACATCAGAAATCAAGGCCGCATTTCTTTTTCATGACTTCAAAACGCTGTCGGTTATGCTCAAACAGTCGCATGCATATGCCACAGCACGTACAAATGAGCAGGGAAACACACGCACCCACAGTGCTACACACACTGACACACAAAGGGAGAGAAGGATTAGCAGCCTCCAGCCACCCAAGGGGAACGTGACTGTATAAGATGAACATTGTATTTGATCTGTTCTCGTTCAGTCTCGGAGAAAAACCATCAAACACTTTCCTCAGTCAAGCCACGCTTACTCTTCCACATACTTACGCACACGGCACAGTACTTAGTTAGATATAGTGACACTTTACACACTTGAAAACTACACATCGAGTACATTTATGTAGCAACGTTGCACATTAAAAATGACATCTGTACTGTATCTCTGGAGCAGCAGCCATTGTCAGGATTGTGGATGCAGTTGTTCCTTCAAAAGGATGGTAAACAGAGAACAGGAGGACCTTTACGTCTGCTAATAAATCTTCCAGGAGGTGGTGAGATAGACGAGGCCAGAGTCAGTCAATGGCATTGACTGACAGACCTTTCAGTCACTCAGCCTGAGGCAGACTTATTGCTCATTGACATTAGAAGGGCAGACTCTACACACTTAAAACACTCATTATAGGAAAGGCCAGTAATTAACATTTTCTGTACAACCTCGTGGCTTCCTCTGTGGTCACTAGCCTTTGCTTACACACACACAAACATGTGTTTTAACTTACACTTTGTGCAGTTTACCTAGTTGTCAGAGGTATTATTTCTTCAGTGGAATAAAGTTCTACCACAGCCAAGTCCAAATGTACACAGGTTCCAGGGTTTTCACAAACTCACTTTCACAAAAATAGCATCAGTGTGCACCATTATCCTCTTTGTTAGGAGTCACAGATGAAAAAATATTCAGATCCTTTACTTCAGTAAAAGTACTGATATCCCACTGCAGAATTACTCCTGCATTCAAAACTTTTCTTCAAAAAGTACAAAAGTATCAGCATCAAAATATAAGGTATCAAAGGTAAAAGTACTTGTTGTGCAGAATGGATCCACTCAGATTGTTTTATATGTTCCAAATATATTATTGGATTATTATTATTGATGCATTTGTGTAAGCAGTGTTTTAATTTTGTCATGGCAGGGCTCATTTTAACTACTTAATATACTGTTATGATGTTTCATTTTTTTTTAAATCTCTTTAAATTGATCATGTTTTTTATGACCTGGAAAGTAACTAAAGCTGTCAGCTAAATGTAGTGGAGTAACAACTACAACATTTGCTTCAAAATGTGGTTGAGTAGAAGTATAAAGTTACATAAAATGGAAAGTTTCAAGTAAAGTACAAGTATCTCTAAATTATACTTAAGTACAGTACTTGAGTAAATGCGCTTAGTTACATTCTCCCACTGTAACTAAGAGAGAGGTGTTTAACCTAAACATTTATAGCATAGTTACACCAAGTTAGGAACAGCTTGAAACAAACGTTGAACTCTTCAGTTTAACTAGAGTAAAGGTAGATTTATAATATGCAATATAATACAATTAATCCCCAAAATTCTAAAACAGTTCTAAGTAACATTTAGCATCCAGTTGTGGTAAAAGTAGGAATAATACACACAGCTTGTATCATTAATCCATTGCATATTGTTGGGAGACATCACCCAAGTAATGGTGACCTGATTAATTGCGGTACTTCCAATCCAAACTATCTGCACGGCTGGATCCCACTGGATGTATACGTGAGAAAATCTGTTTCTTTGTATTTGGGTGAGTGGACCCTTAAAGCGGGGATGGCCCCGTAGTTAGAGAGACACCGTCCACCGCCGTGTCAGCGAGAACGCTCCCTGATGCGCTCTGGAGCAGGACACTGCTGAGGGATGCTGCTCTGTAGTCTGCTCTCTCATCTCTCTGCAGGAGCGCGAGCTGGAGGAGAATTTCAAATAAGGCATAACAATATTATTGTTGCATAATGACGCGCCGCTGTGTGTGAATTAGTTCCATCGCTGTGATTTCCTCTTCCATCCTTCAGGTGTGCCGGAGAAGCCGGAGATCGATGGCCTGACGAAGCCCGCCATGGAGGGAGACCACATCACTCTGACCTGCATGACTCAGGGCAGCAAGCCCGCCGCCGACCTGCGCTGGTTCAGGAATGAAAAGGAGGTCAAAGGTATGTAACATATATGTATCTGCATCTCCGCTGTGGGCGCACAAACAGCATGGGTGATGTCAAACAGCCGGCATGTCAAGTGTTCCAGCTTTGTAATAATAATAACATATCTGCTGGTGTTTCCACCACCATGCAGTTTATAGTTTCCCTTTAGGTTAAACTACTCAGTTAGACCCACTGTGTTGTCAAACTCTAAAAAATATTGATTATCACATTTCAGTGGGCTCAGGCTGTGCTTTGAATAAACAATCGCAGCATAAATGTGCCAGAAAAATATGAATTTGTGTTTTAGGACACGTCTTTTTCACAAAAGTGGTAGCATGAAACTGCAGCAGCGGATGTCTCAACAGTGTGTTTTTGTTCAGAACAAGTTGTTTCTAATAGAGCAGATTCAGCATGTGTCCTCTGGCCTGAGACCGATACATTAACCTCCCTTGTTATCAGAGGGCTGTTCTAAATCACACTGACTGGACTACACACCTCATTTCCAGCCTGCTCCTGCTCTGTTCTACTTGATGAACCATCCGCTTTGTAATTGTTTGAACGGGAGAGCGAGGGAGAGAGCGAGAGAGAGAGAGAGGGAATATTAAAGAAAAGAGAGCCGGGGACATGAAATGATGAAATGAGGTGTTTGAAGAAGAGAGAAACAGATACAGTTCTGTATCAAGTAAAATGCAGAACCCAGTGGGACAGACTGTCACAGATCATCAGCACAGTTGCAGAACTTTTCACAAAGGTTTCTACGCTGCGTCTTAAAGTAGATTAAAGGCAGATAACAAAATGCAAATCACCCTTTTCTAATTTAAATGACTGCAAGTGTAAACAAAGAGATAGGATTCAGAATAACAGGTTTGCTTTTTTTGAAATATTAGAACTGCCAAAAAACAATGCAGGTTTTTGAAAAGACGCTGTCAATATCTTTGTGCAGCCCAACAGATCACTGAATCTCAGTCGTGAGAATAACAAGCAGCCAGGTGTTGCACATCTTAAACGCCCAATTAAATGTAGAAACATTTAAAGTAAAGTCGCTTTTGAGATGCTAAAAACACAGACACTTCACAGAGTTCATTTCCCTGCTTAGACAAAGGATTAATAAACCACAAAAATCCTCTTTTCCAAAGCATGTATAATTTTGCTTATTAACTTTGCATAATAATACTTTCTTTTTCTTCCATTAGATTTTCTGTTTTGCCTTCTTTGGTATCTCTGAGAACACTGACTAGGTCTGTGTGACACAATAAGTCCCCTTTGCATAAAAGCTTTTTCTCATATTTTTTTTTATTTTCCTTGAGTTACATACATACATGCATCAAATCTGGCAAAATACCACAATTATGGGTTGTTACACTGAGTGATTAAAGAAAGAAAATGCACTTTACATATAGAGAAAGCTCTGCAGTATTAAGCACCTTAGCTAGCTAACACATGGCTAGCAATAGCAGCCTTTTATACCGGCTTACCAGGACGTTTTTTTTCCCTAAACCTAGGTCGGTGGTTTTCTAGCCTAAATTCACCTAAACTGCAGCAAACCGTACGTGTATGTATAATACAGTGTGTGCTATTCTTAACACGTCACACGTGCTAAAATTAATTTGGTGTTAAAAAACTGTGGTCATCTCGCATCATTTTGTAAGATCAGATGCATAAAAAACACACTACTACTGCGCTCTGAAACCTAAGCCAAACTCTAATAAGAATGAGAGACTGCTGCCCCGAAATACAAGTTTCTAATGCACAATCAGCCCCAATCACCACTAAACCAGCATGCTAACATATTCCTAATGCTTGTTGGCAAAAATCTAAAGTTCTTACTTGAGTATGACTTATTAATACTTAATGAAATACTCTCTGTAGCCACAGTAATCCTATCAGTCGTCTATGAGTAGCTCCTCAAGTTTCTTTTTTAAATATTCCTTTTCTATTCTAACTTATCCCCATGTTTTTGCATTGTAAGAAAAGTAGTCTGCCACTTTCTTATTTCCTGTTGTTACCCTTCTGAGGAACATGAAGCTTATAGAAGAATATCCACTAATTAGCAGAGTGGGTATTTTTCCTTAAAGGCTTATTGTGTCTCTACGGGTGATTATTGCTTCTCCCAGTGGCCCACTACTGAGAGAAGAGCTTCCTGTAAGGCGAATGAAAACGTGGCCAGGACATAATGTTCTTTTAATTTACCACGGAAAGTTAACAGGTAGTCAGAGATATCCTTGGTGGTTTCAAGTGAAGGTAGTCTCAAGAGGATACGCCTTCTCATTAAGGTCAGATGCTATAATTCTCTCCTCAACTTGGCACACTGCTCCCTTTAATTTAGGTCTTGTACAATTTTATATCAGTATATTATTCACTGTGACAAGGTTGTAGTTCTTTGCCCAGAAAGGACATGAATAGTGTGTTCAGGTTCGCCCTTCTGTGTAAATGTATTCTGTAGCGGATATTCTTTACAAGTAGAGTCTGACAGATGTAGAATTAAAAAAAAACATTTTAATCAGGGAATTATTATAATATAATGGATAGAATTGTAACTTTTTGAGCTGGAATGAAAATGTACCTTTTTTTTGTTACATTTTTATATTTTTTAATTAATATGACTATGCAAAGAAAGAATAGAATAGGCTGCTTTCTAAAAAATACATTATGCATACAGTGTAATATTACAACCCATAGAAATAAACACTGAGAAAATAAAAAAAACTGATTAAATAAATAGCAAAATATACATTATTCCTTAATGTTGAGTATCAGTCCAATAAAAATAATTAGATAAAAAAATTGAATAAAGTTATGACACAATTTCTAAACCACCCGAAGCATTTTTTTCTGCATTAAATGTTCTAAAAAAAAAAGAATAAAACGTTTTCATTCCGGCTCACATTGGAAAACATAAACACCGTCATCAATAGATACCAATCTGTCTCTTACTTACAAATTTTAACATTGTGACTATATTATTGCAAGCAATTTTTATTTATATCTAATAAAAAGTAATTTTTCTTTTTTGTGAAAGAAGTCTTTAAAACAATGTCCCAAAACAGAAAGCAGAAACTTGAGACTTTATACAAATGTCGCATTAGAAGATTCTTGTCAGATCCACTTTCAGACTCATCAAGAGTTTCGATCGCAGGTGACGTTTCGGCCCTCTCTGCATTCACTGGAAAGCTCTCTCGGTGTCTGCCATTACACCATTTCAGCCCCGGCTTAAGCCCTGACAGCTCAGCCTGCTATCTGGCATTAGGGGTTCCCAGGGTCCAGATAAGCAAGCAGATAAGTCCAAATCAATGGTGGTTTTGCACACAGTTTTAGGCAGATATCATAGTATCTTTCCATTTAATTAACTGAAGTTGGGAGATGATATTGAATCTGTGTCATCACGTTTATTCAGAACATCCTCTGTGCTGAAACAAGCTTTGTTAATCTCACACATAGGAAATCAGATTTTAAAACCACTAAATGTCTCCATGGCTGAACCGGAGTCCATTTTTTTAAATATTCAAAGATTCAGTTGAAATTTTTAGATGATTGAATGTCTATCACCATTTTTCAAAAAAAGAATTCCTCAGTTTGAATAAAGAAATATATTGAATTTAATAAGCAAGGTTTTTTAAATTATTATTATTATTTGTATTATTAATAGTAGCATTTTTATTTTAAATATTATTATTATTATTATTATTATTATTAGACATTAGACAACAAGATGTTGAGTACATTAAAAACTTTTTTACATTTTTTTTAATTATTATTTATGCATATATGTTTTTTCCATTTTGATTTTCAGGTTGTGCTCTGGAATTGTTGGAAAAGTTTGGCTCAAACGAGTTGGAAACAATCCTATGTGGCCACCACTGGAATCCTATTCTAAAAGTTTTATATAACATAGTTGATAGACATTTGAATGTTGAGTCAGAAGCTGAATGTCAATATCATGAAAGAAGCATCAGAACTAATTAGTATGGTTACATCTGCTCATCCAACAAAAACCCCTGAACATTTATACAGTTCTTTTCCCTTCGTGGCTAACCTTGTCACCATTATCTTTTTATTACACAAAAGAAATGATATATAAACTGAGAAAGGAGGTATAAATGCTAAAGTGGCTGTTGGTTTCAAAGGTGAAGGACACATTGATTACTTGATTAATACCCTGTCTTTCCTGACAAGTAGGTGTCTGTTTTTAATTAGCAGGCTGTCGCTCAGTGTGAAGCATTTGTCAGGCGTATTCAGGACATGTTTAGTTCAGGAAAGTCTGTTCTCCACATTTTGATTGACACATTTACACATTTAGTCCTCCTTTGTTGCACCACAAATGCAATTCTGCCACTAATTGGTCCACTTTCTTGTAAAAGAAGGTGTGAATTATTATCTGGACACTGGACTTGTTATATATCTCACCAGTGGAGAGTTTATTTGTGCAAGCCTCTCTCCGGCGCTCTGACTTTCTTTCCACATTTAAAAAGCACCAGTATGAATATAAAAACAAACACAAAGGGCGACACATGTTAATACACAATGTATGCATGCGTGTGTAGGTGTATGTGAGAGCACTTGAAGTGTTCATCATCCTGACAGGATCAGGGTGTGTTCAATGTGAAAAGCCATCTGATTGTGGGCGACCATGCTGGGAATAAATGACAATTGTGACATATTGGTGTGGGATCTGGGGGAATAGAGAAGATTATATTACCGGCAGAGCCACTGGAGCAGTCCATCACCCATTCGCATGCAGTTAACGGACACCCTATGCTAAGTGTGTGTGTATATGTGTGTGAGAGCAAAACAGACAGATGGAGCAGACAGCCTGCATGTAAGGACATAAGCTTGTGTGTGTGGAACGGAATCCAATATTCTTATTTCTCAGTCTCTTTGTCCCTTAGATCCCCTCAGTCCCCACCCAGTAATGATATATTTCTATCTCAGTTACACACCGTAACCCAGAGAGACCTCTGCCAATATCACCACATGTAGCACTTGTTTACACACCACTGAACCAGAGGGAGCTGCGTGGAGACCAAGCAAGGCAGAGATGAAATGAATATTTATTTCAAATAAGGGTAGGGATGTTCGCTATCGGACTAGTATTATCATACTCTCTGACCTAAACTGTAGAGGTTATTGCTTCATCATGTTACGCCATAACTCTATTCCAAGGGGGCTTAAGGAAGAAAACACTAAGATTTGATTCAAATTCGCTCGCAGTCGCATCCTCATTCTGTTGTCAAACTTGTTAGTCAAGGACAAGGAACTATTACTGCAGACACACCTCGCACTTTTTTCAGGTCGTTGTCTGCTGACTTCGGTACGCTATCACTCAAGTCTGAGCGAGAGCTGAACAGAGACCGAACAACCTTTTCAAATAGCGCCGGCTATTTCTTCATTTATGGGTAATTGTCCTTGAGTACTGTGAGTGAGAACAGAATAAGGTGGTCATCATTATTCTAAGGTTTGCTCTAGAAGGAGCTATTGGGGAGAGTGAATAGGCAATAGCTCCTGGAGCTTATTTCAAGGATGATGTTGAGGCTGATGAGACCGCTGGTGACATTGTGAACACGAAAATAGGAATTAAGTTCAGGAATTTCAAGTACTTTTCCAGTTCAAAGAAAAATACATTTTCAGTCATTTTGGCAGCGGTAGACAACCCTGCACACTACTTAAAAAGTCTGTGTTGGGACTACATTTATACTATCCAGCTCCCTCGGGTGCAGTGGATCAATGACCATTAAAGATGTAATTTCAAGATGGCTCCTGCAAGCCACAGTGACATGAATAAAAGATGTCTTAGTCACACACACAAAAACGCATATTCGCCCTCTATATCCTGTATACATGCGCAGCACAAGTACAAAAGTACTCGCAGAACTTCTGTTGAAATCTGTTGGACGGGTATTATAATTTACATCAAGGTGCTGAGTTCAGACGAGGGGAAGTTCTTTGGTTTTATGATTTATTTATTTTCTTATTAATCCGAAGTCCATGGATGGATTACTGAACCAGGCGCGGCCCCCAGGGGCCCCTGTTGGCCTACACAATGTCCCTCAAATTGACATGTACCAACCAGAAAGACACTTTAAAAAACGGCCTCAGAGAAACATAAAAGGTCTAAAAAAGACACTAAATGAGTGCAAAGAGACAAAAAAAATCACAAAGTTATGCAAAACAGCTGCAAAGAGACACAAAGACACCACAGAGAGTCTTGTGAAGAGGTGCAAAACAACTACAAAGACGGAAAAATAAACTACAGAGACTCAGAATTACTACAAAAAGACACAAAGCAGCTACATAGAGTCTCAAAATGATGATATAAGGAGGCACAAAGAGCTATAAAGAGACTCAAAAAACTCAAAACAGATACAACAGGATGCCAAATGAGTATAAAAAGACAGGAAACAGCTACAAAGAGAGTCCAAATGACAAAAAACAGAACAGCTACAAGATGACTACAGAAATACACAACATAGCTATAAAAAGATGCCAAATTATTACAAAAAGACACAAAACAGCTACAAAGAGTCTAAAACAACAACAAGAAGACAAAAAGGCTACAAAGGGATGCAAAATGACTACAAAAGACATAAAACAGCTAAAGTCTCCAAATGACTATAAAACACAGCTACAGAGAGATAAACATTGACTACAAAAAGGCTTAAACAACTGCTTATAAAGAAAAAAGATATTCTAAGTAACACAAAGCAACAATAAAAAGAGGGGACTATGTGGTCTTTGTGTCTTTTTCCTTTGGAGGAAAGATTATGGAGCATTTTGCATGTCTGTGCCCAGGGGACGATTGTCTCATAATCCATCCAAGATATGGACTAATGCAATATCCATATTGCAGGAGGCATAATATAGTATTAAAATATTGTGGTCATACAGAGATGTCCCGGCCTAAAAATCCTCTTCTACATCTTCAGAAAAATGATAATTTTAATATAGTTTTCAATATCATGAATATCAAAACTGTAGCCTTTTTTTTTTAACTCTTCAATCACAGGATGGGTAGAAATATCTTGCACCACCTGGCCTTACTTACTCACTCTTTCTTTCAACTTGTAGCGCTGTGATTAAATATGTCCAGGTGTAGCTAACCTGCCCTCTGTCTCTGGCACCATAAGAGTGTATGATCAGGTTAACAGACTCAGACTTGACCGCTGGGGCGAAAGAAGAGCAGATCAGCTGCTGCACACACTGTCCATACCCATTAAGAGCAACATCCTGGAGGTGGAGCACCTGTCCAGTTTTAAATGCCAAGGCACCGACACTGACCAGACCTCTCTCCTCGAGGAGGCGGTGAAAAAACCCGTCTCTGTGAATCCACGGTGGGCATTTCTGAGCCGTGAATGCTCGGGGAGTTTCATGTCAGAAAAGACATTATGACGAGTCTGCCAGGCACTGATAGAAACTCAACAGGGCTCCCTGGTCGTAGTCACCCGTCAGTTAAGTGCAGAGAGGAGCTGGTAAGACAGGTCAGACAGGGGAGGGTGCTCACAGGCTGCCAACAGCCCGGCTCCCTGAACGCTGCACGGTACCCAGAATATGTGAGAGGATGGTGGACGGCACAATATATCATCTCCACACCTCACTGGAGCTGCAGCCTGTGTGCATTAGTGCTCCTGTTTTTAACTATACCTATAGCTCTGCAGCTCCTCTAACGTGTAAACTATCTGGCAACATATTTTTTTGTTTGCATTGTGGATTTAATTGCATCTAAATGAGTTTTTTAAATATTCTGATTATCCTCACCCACAGGCAAATTTACAGGCAAATTGTTTTAAATATCAGATGGGATGCAGCTCAGGGTATGTTGAGTCAGCCCTCGGACCCCTGCTGCCAGGATTAGTCAGCTCTGTTGCTGTTGTTGACGATTCCTTCCCCGCCCCAGCAGTCCTGTTTCTCTCTCCTCTGTCCCTGCTTCTTCTTCTTCTTCTTGGGTCGTCCCTCTCTCCTGTGAAATGGCATAAAAGGGTCAAATTCTCACACTTTTACGCCTGTCATTTCCATTTCTAATCCTCCGAGGCTCCGTCTTGGCTCACGCCAGCGCTGCAGCGCTCTGAGCACCCGCCCACAGAACAGCGTGCCGCAGCCGCAGCCAAACACTGCCAGGCTGCTTTTGTTAAGGAGTGGTTCCACAGGTGAATGTGGCAGCAGTTTTTGTGTTTTAAAAAACATAAACCGTTTAAAATACACAGGTGACAGGAGCCGTTTTTGCACATGTTTAATTTCCCAATAGTCTCAAAGGAAACCGTGTAGATTGTGTCAAAATGGGAGAAAGCTGCAACCAAGAGAGGCAGGAATGTCAAAACAGTTTAATGCAAGAGGGCAGTTGTAGACAATACACGTGAGGCTGCTGGTTGCTGGCTGCACTTTTTTTTATAATTTACATACATATTCATGACGACAGGCTCAAGAGCTTAAAGATGCATTTTAATTTGCTTGCCAGTTTAAATGAAAACATAAAGAGAATTCAAGCAGGGTTTTGTCTCTTTTGTTAACTGTAGAAATACATCAAAAACTGAGTGTATGCGTTTGAATACACTTCTGTCCTTTAATAACTAACTATTAATACGTTATGTAACTGATGTTGTGATTTATTCTAAATCCCAAAAAGGGGCTGAAAAAGAAAGAACACTTGTCCCCTTTTAAAACTCCTTGTTTGACTTTTTTTAAAGATAGTTCTGATAGAAATGCTGCACAGAATTAATCAAACTCTTCCACAGAGACAGGAAGAGTGATGATGTTGCCAGTAACAAATTTGCTGCTATATCATGTATTTTTCCCAGCTTGATCTCACAAAATTACGTGAAAGTACCACAACTTCTTAACACTGAATCCCATTCGAAACAAACAGCAGACTTTTACCCAGGAGAACGTGGTTCGTGTCCCATGCGCAACTTCCGTTTTATACGTAACTTCCGTGGCTCACATCACCCTCATAACTGCTTCACTTCACAGCATTTACGCATATATATTTACTTTTTAAACTGTCTTTTACCAGGAAGTTTTTGCCCTAAACCTAGTTAGTGGTTTTGTAGCCTAAATTCACCAAAACTGCAACTGTGAACTGCATGTTTGTAAAAAGATGTGTACCTAATTTTTACAATCCTACGCTGTATAATGTGTGAAAATTACATGCCACCAGCACCGTATTCGGTGTCAAAAAAGTCATGGTCATTTCACAAGATTTTGTGAGATCAGGTTGATTTTTCCAGTATTTTTTGAATCCTCCAAACATCTCTTGAAAGGGAAACCTAAATATTTTTCCAGCGGTATGAAAATGGCCAGATGACTTTTTTTGATTGACAACCCTGAGCTTTAATGGCAGCTCCATGTCAGCTGCTCCTTTCAGCTGCACTTAAAATGTGATAAGATATTTATAGGCCAATTATACCTTCTCCTGTCGCCCACACACACACACACACACAGTTGTGTACACACACACGCACAACAGTTCAGAAGCTGTGAGTGCAAGCAGATTGGCACACTTTAACGATGAGGTATTACTTGCTGTTAGACAACTGTTATTATGTTCTCAAAGCGGATCTAAGAAGTCTTTGGACCGAATAATGATATTAATAAACTTGAACTTTGCGCGAGCATTTTTTTTTTTGTAGCACTCTTATCCTGAATCACACAGAAGCAATCAGAGTTCATTCAAATCGCCATGAGACAAGAATCTAAATGGGTCTAGACTCTAAAATCACACAGCGGAGTTACATTCAAAGGCAGCTTGCTGATCTCTGTGATAGTGTTGTTTCAGATTGGAGTGCATTTACAATCAGGAACTTCTTAGATAGCACTAACTTCGAGAAGTAATTTAGTGTTTTTTTACTGAAAGCCAACCTACAATAATAAATAGAGGAGTTAAAGTACAGACAGAACATTAGGTTAGTTGCTACAGGGGCATTGCTGAGTGCCCATCACATTGATTGAAGTACTCAAATTCTGGTCTTGAACAGCAAAACATATGAGCACAATCAAACTGCACAATCCAAGATGATTCATTGAGTGTATTCAGACAAAGTGGTCTAAAATTGACATACTTTTAAAAAAATGAAAACACTGTAAATTATAATCCTCTTTAACTTGTGCCAAGACAAAGAAATATCTACAAATTAGAAACAGCTGTGAGGTAAAATTGTAACATAACCTTTTTGAAATGGAGGGATTTTATTTTTTTTTTTTGCATCAGTGTGTGATTAAACCTCTCTTGGGTTCAAGTCAGTTAAACCAGTTGCTCATTAACCCCAATACTAACCTCAAAATACTGAAGAGAAAACAGACAAAAAGGATAGTGTTACTGTGAAAGGAGCCATGCAGGAAAAAAGACAAAAGTTTAACTGAGAGCCTGGGAGAAATAGTCCATGAGGACGTGGAATAACTAATAGAAGTAGTAGGTGGATGTTTGCAACTGCTAAAGCCTGCTACGGTTTTAGAAACTCGATGTCCTCTCTCTGCAGCCCTCCACTCTTTCTCACTCTCTCATGTCTCTTGCAGTTTCTTCTTTGTGAAGAAAATCCAGCCATTTTTCCCCCTCACTCTTGTTGTCTGGGTGGATGTTGCTAACACTGCAGACCTGTCAGTCATTCATCTCTAGGGGAGGCGGGCTCATTGCCTCAGTTGGGGGGAAGTGACTGAGCGGAATAGTTGATTGGCAGAATGGAGAGGGAGAGAAGACAGTGGGGTGGAAGGCTCGGAAAGTGGAGCAGATGAGCGCAGAGGAGAGAAGGATATGGAGCGTAAACAGTCTCTTTAGGACATACAAACAAAGGTGGCCAGCAAGAGAGGCAGAGAGACTGTACATACACTGATGCTTTTTTTTTAAATTTGCTATGATGAGAAAAGAAGAAGGGACGTGATTTTACAAAGCAGGGCAACACCTGAATTCAGAGATAAGCCTGGACAGCTGAATACAGTATTATAGTTTTTCTTTAGTCCCATGAAAAAAGAAATCCTTGTAGGAGTGTGGATGAACAGGCTTGATATGATTTCAAATACTGGCTGCTGGCTAATGTGAGCAGTCCAACCACCCCCCAAAGACTGGTAGAACAGATGTGATTGAAAAGAAGAATGTGTTTTTTTAAAAAACCTGCTTGGAGGTGGATACGTATAAGCAATTAAGTTACAGCTAGTAGGTAAAAGCAGATCTAGCAGTGGTGAGTTGTGAATGTTGGCTTAAGTGTGTAGTCTGGAGGAGGATGGTCATTTGTATTACATAACGCATGTTTAACACTGAATTTAGGAGAACATTTATGTCAAACGCGTGGGCTGAGGCCTCGTCAAAAATTGGCATCATTAAATGTCGGCTGGTACCTAAACACAGCCAGAGTTTTTAGACGATTTAGGTATGAATTTGTGCAGAATTAGGATAGAGGACATTTCCAAATTCCAGAGGGTAATTCTGTCTTTGACAAGTAGGAATGTGTTAAACTGCAGGAATTAATTAGATGTTTTTAGGTATGCAGAGAGAATCTCAGTGTCGTCCTGGACTGTCATTCTGTAAAGCGCTGAAACTCTGGTCATCTGGACCGTGCACGGGGCACCATGACCAGGTACAGAGTGTCGAGCTCAAGGGCAGTTTGACAGGGACAGAGGGAGTCAGTGGTGTGGGAGTCAACTCTCTGACCTTTCTTGCTCAAAGGGCGTCTCTACCTTCTAGGCATCACTGCTTTCAGGGATGATGATTTATTTCGAGCCAATGAGATTTCAAGGACAATAAAGTAGTGGTCAAAGATTGGAGTGAAGCGGGCTGGTCGTGAAACTTTAATCAAACCCATTTGGCTTATCTAAGGCCCATATCATTGGGGAGGCAAATGAAGCAATAAGTGGAATGATCCGATCAAGGAGCAAGCCAAATTTCAGGACATCATGTAGATCATTTGAAGAAGCTGTGTTGGAGGAGATTTCCTGTGCCTTGGCAATGATTAGGGTGGTGATGGGCGTAGAGAGGTGGATCAGCTGTTTGGTTGGTGTTAAAAAGCAGGTGTTGCAGGGAAAGCTCGAAGCGTGGGTTGTACAGATGGAGAGGACTGTGCTCAATGATACTTTGAAACAAAGCTGATTGAAGTTTTTGCCAAACGCCTGATTGGGCCCGGTAATGTTTTTGTCCCAATGAGGCTGAAAATGGTCGTCAGGTAGTCTGGATGCACCCATTATCATTCTTTTATGAGGGAGAAAAAGAACGCTCTGGGTTATTTTTATTCCTTAAAACTAGGGCTTGGAAATCTGGCCAAAATCGTCTTTCCTGATACAGAACATTTCATATCCCAATAACAAAATCTATATCATGATTTAGGGTGATTTGTGGTGCTTGGCTCCCATGCGCAAGAACCAAAGAGACTGGTCTCTCCTCAAAAACGACAATATAGGGCGTTTTTAAAGACAACAGAATACAACTTATATTTACATTTTATGTATGTAAATATTTACATTGTCACCTCAGGGTGGGAGATAGGGGAGGTGGAGAAAAGGGTTTGTGTCACATGTGAAAATGAAAGTAAAAAATGTTTCTTCCTAGCTTACGTTTTTAACGTAACTTCCGTGACCCACGTTTTGTCAATCACATTTTTTAACTTAACTTTAACTTTCCCCAATTACTTTGGGCAGTGCTAGGGTCAGGATGCAGCAACAGATAGCAGAACACAAGGAGAATGCCTTTGGAAATAGGCACCCAATGGCAAACTTATATCTACATTCAAGTTTTTTAGTTAGGTAGAAATATTCGAGGAAGAGGAAAGTAAAAGTGTTTGTTGAGATTTAGACTTCATGTGGGAGCAGTGAAGCCAAGGAAGCCAAAGGCAAAGATGGTGGGTGAGGCCAGAGGTGGTTAAAAACCCCTCCAGTGTAAATAAATACATTCCATTTAAAGAGACTCTGACCCAGAGGTGACGCAGGTGGGTTTTGTTAGAGTCCTGGCAAGAGTTGGACATGGGCGCAGGGTTGCCAAAGCAGCATTCAGGGAGATGTGTGACCTCAGCTGTACTTGTTGATCATTTCTGTGATAATTCATTCTTTTCAGTGCTGAATCTTTACAGGATTAATATGCATGATTCAAAATGCCCACAAACTAAAATGAAGAATGTGAAATATTTAATTAGCTGCATATCGTGGGATGCCGTGTTTATATGGATAGAAGACCCCAGTGAAGTCTCGGTGTGTTTGTGCAGCAGAACTTTGCCAACTTGTGGATGTGTGGCCCGAACTTTTCGCAAGGTAAATGTGCTGCATGTGTGACCGTATGCAACTTTCTTCAAAGGTGCCAAAGAGGTGAATGCAAGTGGGAAGACATTTACAGTACGGAGCTCTCTGCAGCTGCACGTGGACAGGAGTGATGATGGAGTGGCCTACACCTGCAGAGTGGACCATGTGGCACTCACACAGACACCACAGCAGGCCACCGAAGTACTGGAGGTCCACTGTGAGTGTACACCAAAAGACATGCACACACTCAAACACACACATGGGCAGAAACGGGAAAAAGAGGAACATGAAAGAGGTATAACTAAGTAGGATTTTATGGCTGCAGAGTCTTGTTAGCTCGCCAAGAAAATTTCATAATTTATCATCCATGAAAAACTACCATGTCTGAATCCTGGCAAAAGTCTTATAATGACGTATCATAAATTAAGTGCTTTTTATGTTATATTTATTTGGTTACATTATAGATTATAGGATTGAGTTCAAGGAAAACTTAATGAAATTAAGCTCTTTTGGCTCGTTTTTCCCCTCTTTAATTTAGAATATTATAGTGAACTGTTAAACCATGACACACAATAATAATGGGATGGTAATGTTAATGTAAATGTATTCCATGTCCTCACTTCTGTCCTAGATGCTCCTCGTGTGCAGATCATCAACTCCCTTGCAGTCCCTCAGGAGGGACAGTACTTAAAGCTGGAGTGTGTGTCCAAAGGAAACCCTTCGTAAGTCACTCAAATTCTGTGTTAGTTGATGTCAGCCTTTTATATAAAGCTTCAGACAGGGACATAAAGCATGTCTTGTTCTTCTTTCACATCCTCGAACCTCCCAGGCCGGATCCTGTGATGTGGACAAAGGACGGGGGTGACCTTCCTGACCTGGACAGGCTGATTGTGGAGGGGAGGGAGCTCATCTTTACTTCGCTCAACAAGACAGACAATGGCACCTACCGCTGTGAAGCCGTCAACCACCTAGGGACCAGCAGTGCTGAATATGTACTCTACGTCTACGGTGAGTTTAGAGGAAAGGCTGATATGTGGATAATTCATGTGATCATGACCAAAGGGAAAGAAACAGAGAGAAATCTTTAACAGATTTATTTGGCACTGCTTATAGATGAAGGTAAAAAGCTGCAAGAGGACGCCTTGGACTGCTAATGCTACATATAAATAGGGGAAAGTATGAACCTCGCAGGCACCAAACTCCATTGCAAAAAGCAGGATTATAATACATCCTGATCTGCATACTGTATCATTGCTAAGAGTGATTAGTGGTACCATCTCTCGCAGGGAGAATAAGGGCCTCAGGTGACACAAATGCCACCAACGCCTTTCCTTAAATAAACCTGCGTTCCAGATCCTCCACACACACACATACCAGGAGGGAAATGTGTGAGGGAGGCACAATTTAGTGCTGCGTTGTCAGGAATATCACCAGGAAGGATAAGTAATTCCTAGTAACGCCAGAGGAGGTGGGGGATGAAGGGACTCAGCGTGAGGGAAAACAGATAGCTCTTCCTCGCTTCCGTTTCTCCGCTGCCATTTGTCTCTTGGCATTAAGTAATAATGCTTAAAAAAGGGAGCAGTGACACATCTTTTTCCCTCACTGTTTTAGGAATTTAGATAGTGTAGAAGACCCGGCAAATCATTTTTGGCCAAGGACAACATACAACTGGAGACGAAAGAGACTCTTCCTAAGTAGATCGATAAAATGTTAAATTTTTTTCATTACATGCACCTAGAGGGGATTTCATTTTACTCTCTTGTGTAAAAGCAGGTTTTACCTGATGAATGGGAAAGGAATAAACCATAGCCAACAGCTATGTCAGAGCTAGAATCATTTCCACTATGTTCCTGACTGTGCTTTGTGGATGTATAGTAATAACCAGATGTGGAGCCAGTGAAGGATGCGACCAAGGTTACCATCAATAGTTCATGAAGTGCTGTTTGATGGTGGTAGCCATGAAGGCCACAGCAACACACGAAAACCTCTAAAATCAGATATGTTGAAATTTAAATGCCACAAATGCTAAAAAAACATAATATATGGCGCACTCAGGGAGGGAAAAACACACATAACCATGAAATTTCATCTGATTATATGTCGAGACTTTATAAATCATTTACTTTTATGACTCTCAATGCTGTGATTTATTAAAATATAATACATCTAGACAGTAAAATGTATAATATAACAGAACCATGTCCATGTGGAACTATAGACTGTATAAAATAAGTTAATGTAGCCACCTTGACGTCACCCATTGATTAGTGGACTGATATTGTTGCCATCTTGTTTTCTTTTTTGTTTTTTTCCAAATATAATTTATCGGACAAGAGGGTGGAGCTGGGTAGGAGGACGCTAAGCTAACAGCTAATGCTAGGGCTATTTAGTTAGCCTGGTTAGCATCTGAATGCTTACAAAACATTTTTCAGCAAAATGTTAGTTACCTTTCACAAACTGAAAAACACTTTGAAAGGGTCAGAGTTAAAAGATTAAAAACCCAGTTTGATGTGTTTATCAGCTTATCAATCACAATTTATCAAACCTTAAAGCATAAACTGCTTTATTGTACTTTAAATGGGACCAGGATTTAAAAAATCATGGTGTATTGAAGTAGACTTGAAGCTAGCAATGAGACCATGAACTCATCAGGAAAATGGTTACAGAGGATAATAAATCGGATGAGAACTGTCATAAAACTTCAAAATAAAAAGAGTTTAGCCTGATTGCAAAACAGACACAAACACAATTACAAATAACGACAGGGACAGTCAAGTGTTTTATTACAAAGACGTGTATCAAAAATGGCT
Source organism: Serranus cabrilla (assembly GCA_903364295.1). Lineage (NCBI taxonomy): Eukaryota > Metazoa > Chordata > Actinopteri > Perciformes > Serranidae > Serranus > Serranus cabrilla. The sequence goes on from CAFUXE010001430.1 coordinate 749,059, forward strand.
GTAAATGTCTTATAAATATAATGCCATTTTCCAAATGGAAGGTATTTAAATGGATTACAACTTGGACTTCAGCAAGCTGCGTTTAGTCGTGTCTGCTGCGTAAAATTAATATTCAGTAAATTCAAGGTAAGGACAAGGTAAAATCCCAAACTTCCTCTCTTTAGTAATGCTGTTGTCACTATATTTTTTAAATTTTGTTTTCATTCTACACAGAAGCAACTGTAATAACACTAATATTAACTTGGTTAAACATTTGTAGGCTGTTTTGTTTTGCATTTGCTAAACTAAATGTAGTAAAAATGATTTTTACTGTTATATTACAAAGATTTTTGGTGAAATAATGTCGTCACAGCTGCCACATTTGCATTCAAAGTCATAAAACAGGTGAGGATTTAAACATGCTGTCTGATACTTTCCCTAATTTCCCTTCAAAATAAATCTTGTGTAAAAGGTTGTGTAAAGCAGAGATAGATGTGACGTTCACAAGCAGAATTCACATCCAGGTAAGAATGATGTCTGAGTGTTTTAAAAAGGATATATAGCAGCATGTTGGTCAGGATCACAGGTGAAAGAAAAATGTTAATATCACTTTTAATAATTTATCAGACCATTCAAAAGAGATATCACAGAACCCTTTTATTACTTAAACCTTAAAAGTTGTATTTGCACTTTCAATTAACCCCTAAAAACTCATTACCTAATCCCCAGTGAATAGTTTTGTATGGTTTAATGAGTGTCCCACATGCCACGGCGTCGGCGTGCACCTAACAAGTCCTTCAAATGCCAGCTGAATGTAACAACAACAATAACCAATGCACTTAATGACAGTGATGTTATTAAACTGACAAATTATGCACCACAAAAAAGGCAATTAGGTATGGGAGGGTCAAAGAGTCCTATTCATTACCCGTTCTTTTGAAATGGCAGCCAGTCTGTTCCTACCCTTCATTAGTGATTAGCACACCTTTTAGCCTTTCACAATTGCAGCCATAATTCTTTGAAAACACCTTTTTAATGGTTTCCCGCCGACGAGGAGACGCTTTCTCTCTACCCTTTTTCCCGAAGACATGCACTTAGCTGCTTAGTGATTCACGCGAAGGCTGAAATGTCACCGAGACACGCAGGACAGTTGGCCCTGAGAAAGAGTACCACAGCCAATTAAAAGCCTCAAGCTCACCATAAAAAAGCAGAGTGACACAAACATAAAAGGCAAGGCGGTAGTGTAACCTCATTAACTTTGTCTCACAATGTTTCATGCGCGTTTTTTCCTGTTGCTTTAACATGTGACAGTGAGAGACGCTGCCTCGGATGAAGCGGTTTTACCGTGATCCTGTAGAGAGGAAGTCAGAAGCAGAGCATGGTAATGACGGCATGGCTACGTTCTCGTCAAATCGTCCTTGCAAACATGGATAATTGGCACGGATCATTTGTCATATGACTTTCTTGATTTGGTGCGGAGCGGTTCCCAGCGCAGGATCTATCCGCCAACATCAGCCGATTCAAGGTTAATCTTGTTAACAGCAATGACCCAGACGGAAGACTTTAAGTCATAACGACAAGGAAAATATAGAGAATTCACACGGAAGATGCCAACTTGCAAAATCTTGCCTCAGTTATACTTTTAGTGCATGCTGCACCACTCTTTTTTTTCAGATTTTGCACTCTGCCTAAAATGTACCCGCAGGCTACTCCCACCCATGCAGAAAAAGTCTGAATATAGCCAGAATCTCCAACTGTCTTTTCATGATGCTCTATGCAGTTCATAACATAAACGTATCTCGGAGATGTTATGTCAATATAACCCCGTGTTTGTCTCTCAACTGTGAATTTTAACCTAAAGAAAATCATTAAAAGTAAAGCATATGAGAGGCCACATAAAAAGGATGAGCAATTAAATGTTGTGTAGTGCATCACATGGCATCAACAGTGTCTCATTATCTGTTTTCCACAATCTTATGTTTATGCCTTGATTTGTTTCCCATCACTATATAATGTCTTCAATTTGTGTTGCTTATTTAAAGTGTCTAACAGCCCCCATGTGAATTTATTTTTGCTTGTTGTTGTATTGTTTTTGTATATATGTGTCTGTCTGTCCCCTCCACCAGACATCCCCAAAATCCTGCCTCCATCCACCACTACCCCCCTACATCCCATCCCTCCAGATCCTACCGCTCTATTAGGCACCCACGCCTCAGACCCCACAGTCACTGGCAACAGAGGTACAGTACCACCCCACACATCTCCACAGCCCCCCTCAGCATGCCGCTCTATATTCTCGCTTAGCTCTTACTTTCATGTCTCCTCCGTCCTATTACTTCTCTCTCGGCTATTTCGCTGCCTCAAATGTCAGTGTTCCTGCCTCATATGGACACAGTGAAACATGGAGACTCTGAGAAATGGAGAAATAACTCAAGTTAGACAGAATTTTTAGATTGTCTTTTTCTTTTGACTCCTTTTGGAAGTATAAACTCCATGTCTTGGACGATGCCATCCACTGAAACTAGTATTTTTGTGTTCTTACATTAAGGAAGTCTGATTTTCTAACTTTCTAAGACACTCAGAGTCATTGTATTCAAGAATAGTCTAGCTGCTCAAATACCCCATCCACTGTCCCCTTGGCATTTCAAAGACTTCAGTACTTCTGTGCCCTGAAACCTCAAAGAAGCAAATGTCATGTCCAACTGAAAATGTCTGGCCACTGGAGATGTCTCATCATGACTCCTAATGCTGTGTTCAAGCTTAGAGAATTCTGACTTGAAAAGCTCTTTTTCCGAGAGTTAACACAGTAGCCACCACATGGACATCTTACTGCTGTTTGGCATTCTGTTTCAGAGGGATGTAAATGCTGTTTATATAAACCGTAAAGCATTATAAAATATGAATGCATCAATGTCATAACAAGGCTGAAAAAGAAATGCTGGGGTGGCATAAAATACTGGGGTTTTCTCAAATTTCAAGCACTTCTTTGCTGTAGAGGCTGATGACATACAGAGAGTTATGGTTATGGATTTAAATCACTGGTGTGCAGTATGAATTAAATCATTTCCAACCTGCAGCCTTAATGCCATCACATTGAAACCCTCATATTAGTGCCAATGTCTGAACAAACCTTGGGCATATTGTTGTTTCAAAACAATTTCTTAGCTCAAGAATCTCCCAATATGAGCCAATAAAGTCTGGTGTGGTGGCAGGTTGCAAGTTAAAAAACTGTCTATTTGAAGGTTGAATGTCAGGGATATCAGCTACATACAGCATACCTCTGGAGGAATATTTGCTCCATCTTCAGAGAGGTTGGGGACGTGGTATTTGATTGGCCCATTGTGTAGACGGCCGCTCCCAGTGGTAGCCAGAAGGTCACTCGTGCCTGTCGTGGCAGCAACCCAACAACCCGCTGGTGGTCTCCAGAAAGATGTTCTCAACAGGGGAGAAATACTGCTGACCCGGGTGATAAAATGAACAATATGAAGAACTTAAGGATGCTGCCAACACAGCGGAGGCACAGTTGAAAGATTTAGGGAGAGCCCTGCCCTTCCTTCTGGCATAGGTCACTGAGGTGGTCAGAAAGCCCCGCAGAGCTAAAGCGCCAGATGGAGGAAATTTACCCTGAGGTGGGGAAATTTCTCAATATTGTGTTTCTGTCTTGGTTGACATACCTCTTCAATGTTGCATGGAAGTTTTGGAAAGCATCCATCTATAGACTAACAGATGGAGGTTGGTGTTTCCCATTTTTTGAAAACTGGACTGGAAGTGTTCTCCAAGTCTAAAAAGACACTTAGATCCAAGAACAGCAATGCATATTTTGTTTTGGTGGTTGACGTTTGAACCAGCTCTTTACCTTTACAAGGACTCTGCAGGGTTTCTGGGGGTTTGTATATTGAATTGAGTGGGCTTCAAAAAGACTTATGACCGCTAGGTCTGAGTATTGGCAATCAATACGTAAGGTAAGGACTGAAATAACCCTGTAGCAAGTAGTCTTGAAACTTCTCCAGTGAAGCAGTACCTGCATTCGATCCTTTTTGCACCCAGATCGAAAAAAAAAAGAACTTTTTGTGTGGTTTTACTCGCAGCAAATGAATGCAACTGAAGTGTATTTTACAGAGTTTGCAAAAGTGTGAGTAATCCGGTTTTACATAGTCAAAGTATCATCTCGGCTTAATGCTGATAATATAAATCTGGTGTCCTCTTTGCTTTGGTGCATTTGATTTTACCCAAACATCTTCCATGTTGGGTTAGGGTTAGGGTTAGAGTCAGTTGAGTTTATTCAGGAATCTGATCAGGATGTCCCACTCTGGAGGGGTTCCCGTCTGTCTAACTGAACCGTCTCCACAATGAAATGGAGCCAGCTGAGTTTGTTTGGGCATCTGACCAAGATACCTACTGGAAGCCTCTCTGTGGAGGCTCTCCAGCTGGATGTGCCAGTGCCTCCATAGAGATGCTTCAAGATGCCTACTGGAAGCCTCTCTAAGGAGGCTCTCTAGGACATCCAACTGGGAATACACCCCGGGGCAGACTGAGAACATGCTGGAGGGATTATGTATCCCACCTGGCTTGTGAGAGCCCCAAGATCCTTCAGTAGGAGCTGGAGGACGTGGCTGGGGGGAAAGGATGTTTTGGCATCGCTGTGACGAAGAGAGGATAAGCGGCATAAGTGGCAGTAATTAGATCGACAGATGGAATGGATATCACAAACCTCTGGGAAGCTATAGTCGCTCTCGCCTATTAATCTACAGCATATCTCCAAAGGATCTCTGTGTAATACAAACATTTATTCATGGTGAATGTAAGGATTATGTGATTTTACATCATATTTTTAGGATGTACCGCCATGATCCAAAGGCAACAGAGTAAGACTGTCTTTGTTTGACCCAACTTCCCTGTTCTTTCATATATGGCATAAGCTCAAGCGGTACAGTTACTTTAGAGCTGGACAAACTTTTAAGAAAGAAGAAGTTATTATTGGAATTGTTTGGTTGAATTGCTGTGATTTTTTTCTCGTTGCGTGCTGCGACACTTCAACAATACCGCTGACATGGCGCCATGTCTGCTACAGCACAGCGATACGTCCATCAAAGCTTTTGAGTGACATGTCAATTTAAAACTAATGTGCTGTGATCGGCTGTATGCAGAGGTGCTTGCTCACTCGTATTTATCATCTTAATAATGGCTTCTAAAAGTTGCTATGTGACAAGATGATTGTGTTGGCTGACAATTTCTTATATACATCAAGCACATAAAAAATGTTTTCTTCCTATTTGATGACATGAAGCATAAGCATCCAATCTATGAATATAAAAAGTTCTTCTTTTAGTCCAGAATTCTCTGCGTTCTTTCTGCATTTTTTCTCAAGCAGCTTCATTTATTATCATTTTTATGTCCGTGTGCCGTGGATGTAGCAGTTTACCCAGACTTTTTTTTCTCCATGCTCCCTCTCGACTTCATGGTCCTCCACAGTCACATTCACTCAGAATAATTTACTCTCATCGCCGCCGCTTTCTCTAAATTACCATCTTTAAAGTCCTTCAAGAGTCTCGACTCCCCCTCTACCTTTCCTCCGCTGCTTTGCTTTCCACCGAAGCTTTTGTTTCACTTGTCTCTCACCCGCTTCTTCTCTTCTCCCCTCACATCTCTCTGAAGACCCTTTTAGATAACAGGCTTCCACACGTTGTTGGATATTCCTCATCAGCATGTCTCAATTCTTCTCTGATGTCTGTTTGTGTAGTGCAGAGACACTAGAGAAGCCGAGCCTCTTAGTGTATCTTCAGGGAATCTAAATATCAGACTCCTTCTCTGCGTCCCCAGTTACAGGATACCACACTATCTGCTTTCATGTGTCTACTTGATTTATTACCGAGTCTTTTCACAGGCTCAGGATGAAAGCAAACAACTGTGGAGCTGTACCAGCCCCATGACGTTTTGTCTTTTTAATAAAGTTGTCTTGTGCAGATGAAATACACACCGTAGGTTCGGCGCTACAGCCTGTATGCAGAGTATTAGCATATTATATACCTGATGAGCTCTATCGTGTGCACCTTTCTCTGTTCTGCCATCTCTCTTTTTCTTGTCTTGCATCTTTCCTTTCTTGCTCTTCGTCGGCAGGTTGGAGTACCTCGGCCACGAAGGCTGAGGCTTGTACATCATACATAATAAATAGGTAAATGAATAAAAATAAAAAGAGGCTTTGCAGGATGCTGTCAAAGGAGAGAGTCTAGATTGAATAGATGATTAATGCACTGCCCCAGAAGCACCTTTTTTTTCAGTTGAACCCTGTCAACTTTGTGAATATTATTTGTCCAGACTAAAAAAAAATAATTCAAAAACGAGAAAGTAATGATTTTAATCTGAAAAATCTGAGTGGCCTGTACATAGAGCATCTAAAACATTTGGCAAAAATGATATCTTAAGCGATGTTAAGTGTTACTGTACTGATCACAGTGATGAATGCCCCATGTCATGTACAAACAGAGTTCAATTAATTATTTAAATGGAGTGATTAATTTACAGTATTATATACAGTTTATTTCTTTGTGAATGAAGCCACTTTTTCATCACTCTAGACACACTGTTTAAGCGTACTGTGACTAGAACCTTTAGTTGAATTAATTTGGGATATTTAAATCATAAAGACATTACAATGAATGCCAATGTTTATTAGCCATCACTATACATTAATTGAGTTGGAAATACAGTAAATGTTAATTTATCAAGCACTTGCTGCTTTCTTCTGCTAAAACAATGTGTTGCATTTTATTTTATTATTTTAATCTTTGAATAACTGATCGTTAAAACTGTTATTCCAATGCCGGCCTGACACCAAGTTACTTCATTTATACGATTTCACAGACGGGGCAGGTCTAAGGGTATGATTCACGCTTCGGGTGCGAGAGGTTCAAATCCTGGACGAGCCCCCATTTATGTTACAACCCATGTTGGTGTCTAGGGATTTTGGGAAGCAACACAACGCCGATGTAATCAGGCAAAGTAAAACATTTATTATTTAGTAGCAAAATAATGACAAACTCAAAATAGGAACCTTTTCAAGCCTAAAACAATAACACAACACAACAGGAGGCAGTAAACAATAAGAGAGGGCGGCGGGTGACGCCAAATCATAAAGCAATTAAAACTGAAAATACTCTCCCTAACTCACGTTTGCAAACTAACTATCTAACAAAGCAAACAAGGTAAACGAAAACAACCTGGCTGAACTACACTAAACTTACCTATCCAAACAGAAATACAAAGTAGCAGCCACCCCTAAACTAATGTGCACTAACAAAAAAACAAACCTGGGAAACAAACAACCTGGGTGCCTTTAAAGAAAGTCTTTAATTGTGTGGTAGTTCAGCAGTAATCATTAGTCCATGAGAATGACGGACTACATATTTTCTGATGTAGAAGTATTAGGCTGCACTATGATTAGGCCCTAGGGCAAGTTTGAGTTTCGGCAAATTAGATTATAACCTTATTTTAATTGTAATGAATAAGTTACCTGATACCTTATTACCATAGACTGTATGCATATCACTCATCATTCTGGGGGCTCTTTGGCCAGGAAAAAACAGAATTACTTTTTTAAAACAATGACTTTCAGCTGCAATAAGTGTTGGTTTTTGTGCTCTCCACTTGTTTTCAGGTATGCCAAAACAAAGCCTTTAATTCACCAACAAGATATCATCCAGCACAATCCAACAGCGAGACAGAAACAGTATTTGCATGACAGGCGCAAATTGGCCACAGAGCTAAAAAAAACAACTTTTTCTCTGTGTACATAACAATGAGTCATTCTCCTCTCAGTAGTTATAGGATTTAATATTCTGTCATTTGCAAAACTGTGTTTGTGAGGTATGAAATTTGACATTATTTTTCAATATGATTTTAAAATAATAGTGTCTACTTTTGCTGACTTGGTGACAGCAAGTATTAGTGGCCGATACAATAGTGGACCATTAAATGGAAGTATTTATTCATCCTTGCAGGGATGTTAGAATAAATATTTCATACTGTAGACTCAGCGCTTCTAATGGGAAATGTAAATGTGACAGTAACCCGTGCCTTTAGTTCTAACTGTTGTCGACCTTTGGAGTGCAGCTTGGGTAAAGCTGGAGATTGCAAGAGATTTCTCTGTTTTTCATCCATACTGTATAATGCCAGGACTGATGCATAACTGCAGCCTGTGATTCACTTTATTAATGAAGTGCTGGCAGGTATGCCCAACACACACACTGCTTCAGTGGCTCAGCCAGCCGTAATGGCTATAATAACTCTTTCGCTAAGTATCAGAGGTCTATGCAATGTCATCAGACCCCCCCACCCCTTCCCATGAACGCACACACATTCACGCTCTCTCCCCCTACCACCACTGGGTTTTCAAAAAAATTGCCAAATGCTTTTTCATGGCTTGCAAATTAGCTCTGACCTTGTGAAGCTAAAGGTGGAATCATGCACAAGGGTTTCTTTGGTGTTTAAAATATTTACTATTCACTTCTCATAATCAGCATTCGTGTGGCCAACCCCAGCCCCTGTAGCCTGGTACTGCCGCAGAAAAAGGGCCCACTGCAGAGAACACAGCAATTATTCATGCCGAGTGTCTCTGTCTGTGAAGAGGACAGGAAAACTAAAATAATACCGATCTGTCTCCTTGCAGAGTAAAAGTTCTCTTTTCTTTTGTCCATTAGCTGTTCCCTGAGAGCAGCAGAGGATAGGAGTGAAGAAATGCACCAGCAACCTTGAGACTCTTAATCAAAGTGTAAACCATAACATGGAAAATATTGCTAAATTGTCTGAGGTTTTAACTGTCGGTGGGGAACATTGGAGGTTACCATCGTAATCCATAACTATCATGGTTTTTATGGTTGGTAGTCTAAAGCGAAATACAAAGTATCTTCGCTCTCTTGAAGTTGATCGCAGCAGCTACACACTAGAGGAGAATTCAAGAGCGGAGGCAAGGGATTGGTCAGGGTTGAAAAGTCGGGATTAGTCTAAGATTTCTCCCTTTTCAAGCGAGTGCTGGCCAAAAAGCTGCATATGAATAGTGAGACATTAAAACAGAACTGCTCTCATCCTGTTTGGCCTGCTGAGACTTGAGCCAGCTGATATTTAGTGCTCAAACATCGACCCAGTAATCTCACATTAGCCGCCTGTTTTAGGTAACAACAAGGACTTCACCTCTAGATTTCCCTCTTACTGTCGGGAAATCAAACCGCTGCCACGAACAGCAACGAGCAAACTATTTTTTGTTTTTCTCCTGAAGTGTTTTTAGGTAATTGTGATGTTGTACAGCAGCATATCCATCAGTTAAGTGAAATATAGCTTGAAGGTGTTAATTTGTCTGAAAAGCTGTAACTGTTGGGAAGTATTTCCTCTCACATTCAGTGTTTCTAACCAAAAAAGCTTGTGAGATAGTTGTGTTTTTTAAGAATCAACTTAATAAAACAACCCACTGAGGAGGACTCACACCTGGCTCTCATTGAGTGAATCAGTGATCAGCTCAGTGCAGTGTCAGGTGTGTGTGTCTCTGATTGGCCTGATTTGGACCAGGTGTGTGAGGCCTTTATATGTAGCTGGTTCCAGTGCTCTGTGCTGACTCGTTGTCTCACCTTCAGAGGCAGTGAGAGCATCTCCTCTCCCATTCCCTGCATTTAGTAATTATTCCCAGTGATTTCTTGTGTCTTCGCGTGAGCTGGTTCTTTTCCCCGGGTCATTATTAAACCAGCTCTTTGTGTTATTTAAAGGCTTCCTTGACAGCCATTTTTGTTTCTTTTTTTATACGGGCTATCTTATGTTCCTTGAGTTAGTAATTTAAGGCAACGGTGGTTTAGTTTCTCCCTCCTTTTAATCCAAGCCTTTTCACTGAAAGGAGCTTGTTATTTCTTTTTGTATTTCCCCCTCCCTCATCCAATTGCTTGCAATCTTTGTGGTTATCCCTCCAGAGTCTGCAACTGTGCTCCATATCTCATCAACCTGACCACCATTTGTTACACAGATACACTCCAGAAATGATTTTTAAAAAATGGTCCTTCCCTCCAAAATAACACATTAAGATTTGAAAAACATTCATCTAAAAACCCCAAACTTAATTGGATTAACAAAGTGGGCATGTCTGTTAAAGGGGGACTTGTAGTTACTTATTGAACCCATTTTATTTTTATTTTCCTTATCTTGAGGTCAGGGGACCTGTTTGAAAATGAACAAGCCAGTTATTTTTTTTTCTCACCCACTCAAGTTATTTAGCCCCCTTTCTTATAATATGCCATGACACCAATTGATTCCTTAGATATTCTTGGTTCGTATGATATCAGTCTAGCTGTAAAAATGAGTGTGTTAGAGTCAGCCGGGCCATCACAGCGTTATAAGGTGAAAAGGGCAGGTTGCACTCAACAGGTAATGTTTCATGTCTTTAACCCCACGTTCACCTATTCAAGCTGCTTTAGACCGAGGACAAACCTTTTGTGAAAATTCAATTAGGGAGGAGACAATTTTTATTCCTTGGAGGGATTCGTGACTGCTTTATTCCATTGCTATTGATCTTGCTTTAACTGGAGGGAACAGGTTAGGCCATACGATGAGCAAAAGACGTATATCCTTGAGGGCAAGTGTCCGGGGCAGCTGTGTGGTTGATGTGTTTGAACCAGAAAGGCTGGGTTCAGGTTGCAGCAACCCTCAAAGAGGTGAAATGGTTAAATATTGAACAGTACCGACCATCTTCTCTCCATTTTCTCTTCCGCTCTCCACCCTTTCCACCATAAAGCTGAGGAGCACAGGAGAAATTAAAACATAATGCAAAGGTCTTTCCACTTATTGCCGGGCAATTATTATTGATGGCCTGTCACATTAACTCGCTTTGGGGAAGAATTATAGCAACAATTTGGAACAAAGTGTAGAACGGAAAAAGAGAAATCATTAGATCCTGGGGCTAGTGTTATGAATTACATGTAATAGCCCTTCTATTCATTAAATCTCAATGGCAGGGGATACTTTCAGCAATCTTCAAGAGGCAATCACATGCACACACATGCATGCACGCACACATTCGCGGTCGTCTAATTTTCATTTGTTGACTTGAAGTTTTATTTGGTCCCTTATTCATTTTTCTCAGCTTGTCTCCCTCGGGGGATTGTTGGGATTGTGGTGGCAACTTGCTTCCTCCAAGATCACTCATTTCTGTGCGGCCTGGTGTTTGTGCTGCTGCTGGCTCACACAATGAAATCCTCCCAAACTAACCAGCAGTATAATGCGCTTCATGTGATATATTCATGATTTAGTTACCACAGGTGTAACATCGATGCCATCTCCGTGCCTCTTCCTCTGTTGTATTTTATTGCTGTTGTGAAGAGGTTATGGATTCTGCTGAACATGCACCAGAGCTGCTTTGATGAGTGATTCCTGCATGCAACTTAATGAATTCGTATGATTAATTATTTTGCTTTGCTTATAACTTCATGCTGTTACCCTGCTGACCACAATTTCTTTTCATTCGGAGAAGAGAGAAGGAGGTTTGTTGAATATTCAAGATAGTGTCCAAGTCCACGTGTGGGCTTTATTGAATGATTAGCAGAAGTAATTTGTTTTCAGAATCTAATTAATCCACTCTGACCTAGCAAGCAATAATGTGCAGCACGCGCACACACACGCGTGTCTCGGTAACGTCTCCGTTTCTCTGTCTCTCTGACACACTCATGCATGGGTGCATGCATTCAGAAGTATACGCACATGTCTTTCGGCCCTCTGTTACAGCCTCCAGGGACTCTTTCATCTTGGCAGTAGAGCCAGCATTAGATGCAGATTGGTGAATTTCCAGCCTCAGCCAAAAAGTTGGGCATAATTGACTCATCGAACAAGTGAAGTCTGCAGGCACTTTTCACCACTTTCTCTCTTTTACTTTCTCTCTGTTTGCGTCTTCAACTTTAACTCACTGCAGCAGAACTGATGCAGAGTAATGTCTCTTATGTTTCACATTTAATGATGTCATGTGTAGAGCCAATCGAGGCTGTTTTTTATTTATTTGTGGTCAGTTTATTTGAGGTAATCAGGCTGTATTTTATGTAATAGCCATTATCTCGTAAAAGGTCATTAACTGCAAAAACCTACAAAACAAAATGTGCATACACACACACACACTCAAAGATTACCTGACCCACACCAGACACAAGGACACTGCAGCTCTATAAGCCCATGCTTAAGCAAGCTGCTGCTTTATTGATCTGCGCAACTGAAACCATTGCTTCACAGAGCTATATCTAGCTTAGAGAGGAAAAGGTGTAATCCAAAAGAAGAAAACAGATGCCTGCAGAGGACGAGAAAGAATTTTAATATTAAGACATTTAGTACCAAGGGAAAACGCAGGGAAGGAACCAGATTTATGATCAACTACAGTATGCGAAGGCCATTCGAGATGCATGCTGATATAATTCAAGGACGCTGCGTCTGATCAGTTGCGATTGTTAATTTAAAAGATGACTTTAGATGAAAGGCAGTGCCGGGGATTGTACAGTGACGGGCCCAGGAGACGCTGTAACAATACTATACAGAATGGCAAATATCTCCTGTGAAGTTCTGCAGACGTTCACAGACAATGTGGTGTTTGAAGAATGAGATAAGGACACATGCTACACACAGACATACAGTAAATTGCCCATTTAGCGAGCATTCTTCGGAAAAAGTGATGCGCCATTGATTGCTCACATAAAGAGCTCTCTTTGTTAGCTGTTGAGCCTTATCTCAGCAGGTGTAAACACACTGCCCTCACCAGTTTTGAGTTTTGCGAAACACATCACTGTTATATATTTTTATTCCAACTTTAGATCATCTGAGAAAAGGGCTTCTGATTTCTTTTTTTCCTTACATCATCCGCAAATAATCAAACCTGTTGGTTCTCAAACTGCTCACCTCCTTGTGCCTGCAGCGGAAATTTTTAATTCCCTTTGGAAGTGTTGTCGAGGCCTGCCTTAAGCACAAATCTAAAGAATTTAAAAAATCAGGCAAACCGTTGGCTTGAAAAAGAGTTTTTCTTATCATACTACATCTAGTCTTTAGGCATATGAGATTTTTATGCAATAGACTCAAGGATTTGCTCACATGTGCAGTAAAAACATCATTAAAAGAAAAAAAATATTTAAGTTAGTGCTTCCTCAGTTTAAAAAAAAAAAATACCCTGACGAGTGATAAAGAATTAGATTTTCATGTGATCTAAAAATGTCAAAGTTAGATACTTATCCAAAGTATCTCCAATTCAAATTTCAAGACTTTTGAATAATATCTTTGGTTATTTTTCCTCATCACAAGTTGATGTTTGAACATTAAATCTTTTTTGTCTTTGTGCAGTTTATATTTGAATATATGTCAGGAAGGATTAGCAGATATCTGTTATATGTACATTTCAGAAAGCGTCCCATCTCGTTTGGATCAGGGTTCTATCTCTGGGTCAGTAAATTTCCCATTTACATGTTTTATGCAGAAGAAGAATCTAGAGTTCAGCCCTTAATGTTTGATTTTGTAGAAGATCAGATCTGGCTGATATAAAATGAAAGTGATGACCTGATGGAAGAAGGAGGTCGGCGGGCCTTTCTTGTAGATTCATCATTTCTCTCCAGCTGAGTCCTTGAAGGAATATTTGAGCTTGATCTTTAACTAATAATGTTCCTCTGCATAGAATTTTCCTAATGTCCTTTTTGGAGATAGCGATTGTTTTTTTCATGAAGTGATATAACCTGAAACATGCTTTTATTTTGATGTGCATTCGGCTTCAAATTCCTTCCAGGAAATGTCATTACATGATCCTTTAATCTAACTGGATCATATGACTCTAAACTATATTGTTTCCATTTTGAGAGTTCACACATCCTCCTGGAAACCCACAAAGTATCACTGTTACATATCCTCTGACAGTGACCCTGTACAGGGCGAGCATCAGTGGAACGGATCAGATGAGGAGTTAGAGGGGCGCTTTAAGAGCAACACTTTTGGTTCAGGCCGGCCAAGCAGTGGCTCACAGAAGCCCTGAACCCCTTTAATTTATTAAACAAGCCCAACTCGCAAGGCCGAGCGACAAGGAGAGTGTTATAAATATTAAAAGAGGAGTTTGCTCTGCCACGCTCTCATATTAAATCGCACCGAGAAGAATGTATGTGCCCTTATTAAAAGATAATGTGTTCTAGAGCCATAAAAATGTATAACCCTCCCCTCTAGATCCCTCTCCTCCGTGTCTTTGCTCCTTTTCCGTCTTGCTCCAACTGAAATTTCAGCCTTTTCCTGTCCATCAATCTCTACTTTTTTTCATTTCCTTTCTCTGTGTGTCTCTATACGCCCTTGCTGTATTTTTCTCCTTCTGTGAGCAGCAATGGACTAGAACAGAATACATAAGATCACTAAAGATGAACTGTGTTTTCGAGGCGCCCGCATTAAAAGTATTTACACGTTGTAAGTTGTGATGAATTTATGCCAACGATGCTTTGTGTGTTTCAAGTTAATGGAATGCTTCGCTGAAAATCTAATCTTGAGTATCAACTCCTCGCCCCCAGATGGCCTGAAAGATGCCTTAATCTATTCAGCAGTGCACTCCGATAACATTGTCAGACTCGTGATGGACTGTTTTTAAGAAATGAGTTCAAAACTGAAGCAGCAGAAACAGAGATACTGCCATTTTTATTAATTTTGCATCACACACGATGCAACTTGACATCTAAAAGTTCAGAGACTCGAGCTGCTTTTCCTCCAGCTGAAATGAGAAACAGAAGTGTGGTCACCTCACTTTTTTTCTATCTCCACTTGTCTTCAGCCCCAACCGACACTGACTCGAGTGATGTCACTTGTTTTGTGCAGCTTTTTCTGGAGCTGCAAAACATCTACAACTTTTTTTTCACATCTAGTACTTCTCAAGGCCTTAAATGAGATTAAAACCAGTTTTAAACCTCTTGTGGTTAGCACAGGTGGCATTGAAATTGCAGCGTAGATGACTGTGTGCGGAGGGTCTGTGGAGGACTTGAGCACTAATCCGAGCACCTCCAAGATTTTGTAACAACAAGACCGGATCACACAGACCACACTGTAATGATTGGCTGGTTACTGGACCCAGAGGAGCACATGGACTACTTTAAATTTCACAGAGCTGTGATGAAACTCTGACCAGATGTTCATGAAAATCGTTCGACGTCAGACTCACAATTCTGTTCAGAATGTGAGTCTGAAACTGATCCATTGGGCTGTGATTATGCTGAAAAGAAACTGAAGTTATCAAAAGTATTAATGTGGTACTACTTCGATAACCTTTGAATAAAATGATACCATGTGTGTGATGTATGCATTCGATGGTATCAAAAGCTCTAACAAAGGAAAAAACAGATCTACAATCATTTTTTCCATGGGAGAAATAATAGAAGCAAGGGAGTTTTTTTTATATGTAGTACTAACAATGTGAATAATAATAAAAATTATCATTCTGTGTGCCAAGAAATTATTTTTCTGTCAGCCGTGGAATCAGTACTGTGTTTTATTAAGTTTAAAATTCAAGTATCCTGACACAGTTAATACAAACTGACTTCAGGCTATCCTCCGCCGGAAGAGGATTAGAACCAGGTAGGAGAAAGATAATGAGAGGAGGAAATAAAATGTGGTGTGCACTTCAAGAAAAAAGTCAAAATGACGAGTGAAGTCGAAATACAATGTTGAGGAAAGTCAAAATATTGAGAGTAAAGTCAACTTTTTGAGTCGGGTAAAGTAGACTGAACGTTACAACCTGATTTTCCTCAATACATCTAATATGTTTAAAATATTAACATAAAATACATAAAAGCAGATTTTACTAAAGCAACAGTTGTGGTATCCTACTACCAAGAACAGCTCATTAATGTGAAGGGATTTTACTACTATAACACCCTTAAACCTTAACCTTGGTGGTTATTGCTCATTTTATGTAGCTTGCACTCTACCTAACGGTGATAGACGTGCCATTTTCCTGAAATAATGTTCCTCTGATGAGTTATTGACACAGAAACAATGAGTTTCCAACTTTACCGAACAGAAAAAAGTTGATTTTATTCTGTAATAAAGAAAAAAATCTCTCCTACCTGGCCCCCAATCCTCTTCCATCATCCTCCAAAAAGGAACAAGCTTTTAATTCTAGTCAGAAGACAGATATTCAGGGGAGTGTTCCTTTAAGAAAGTGATGTAGCAGCAGCAGCAGCATGTCCAGAGGTTTGACTCGCAGCCCAACCTCTCTGACATGACACCAGCATATATTATGTGGCCAAGCGGTGCAGTAGCGCTCTATAGGCAGGCATACGTCTGTCATGGCTTGTTCGTGCCTGCGCTTGCTTGTAACAGCCGTACTGAAGCGCAGTAGTAGGCCAGTGAGAGTGTGTGTGATGGTAAAGAACACTCACTGTCCTGACAGATAGAGGTGAAGAGACACAGCCGTGTGTAACTAAACGCCCGAGTCCTCGCCCTGCTGGGCCGTGCCAGGGGAACATTCCTCTACTCTCTGCTCCACTGACCAAGCAGAACCGCCGCGCAGTGAAACCGCGCCGCGCACGTCTGTGTGTATGAGCGCGTGAGTCGGCCTGAGTGTGTGTTTGTCCACTGGGAGGCGGTGAAGTGTGACGGCCTGGTCACTCAGACCATGGAGAGTTATGGAGCGAGAGCGAGCCAGCTGTTCAATTTGGCCACATGGGCGGACACAGAAAGAAAAGGAGAATACTGAAGAGAAACGGTGTCAATATTCGACGTGTGCTGTGTGTCCAAACCGGCTTTCTATCACGGCTCAGCCTCCTCTGACACCGCCATATTCTAGCTATCATGAGCCCACATACGCACAGAGTGACAGGGTGGTATATGGCGTGCCCTGGCACTCGGAGGAGGATAATGAGATGAGTGCTAATTTCTCAGGTGCCACGGACTGATATGAATAATACAGACTATTCCATTACCCATCTACCCCTCCGCTGTCACTCTCGACTTTTTTTGACTCGCCTACAGTGGACACCATCAGTGTCACGTCCTTCTTCTTAACTTAAATAACCTGCGAGCCAGACTTTGAAAAAGGAAGTCGAGGTGAATAAAGGAAATAAGCTATTTTCTATTCAACGGAAACCTTTGATGGGTTTTTGCATGAGGCGTGAACAGGCTCATCTTCACTCTTTCATGACTCTTACTATTATTTCCACTGCTTTTTCCAACAGCTGGGGACCTGTAGCAACTCTCTAACACCCAATTCATTTTCCTAACAACAATCCTTCCTCGCCAAGAAACAGAAAAAGATTGATCTTTCCTTTTTATTTCCCGTGTGATGATTTATTTACTGTGTACTACTCTTCCACTGCCGCCCTGGTTTGCATGTTGGGGGCTCCTGCGGCACTGTAGGGGTGATCCTGAATTATTCACTTCTTTTTTCCGAGTCGCTCTTTCATTCTCTTTTTCCTTCATTTTGCAGGGCGAATGTGTGTCTGCCTGTAGCTGCTCTTTGTGTCAATGTGGTGTCCGTCTCTCCCTCTCTCCTCTCTCCATTTTATTATTCTCAGAGAGCGAGGCAGCTCTGCTCTGACTGCATGATGTGAAAGGAGAGAGGAATGACAGCAGCTCATTAGAGCAGGAACGAGCTGGAAATAATCTTCTTTTTCCTCCTTGCCCTGTTTTGTATTGTCTGTCTTTTGCTGTTCCTCTGCCCTCACCTCACCGACCGGCGCCTTTATCTTCTCCCTTTGTTTCTCTCCGTCTCTCCTCAGATCCCAACGCTCTGGGGCAGCACGGCACTGACCATGCCTTGATCGGAGGAGTGGTGGCTGTAGTGGTCTTTGTCACCTTGTGTTTAATCATTGTACTGGGAAGATACCTGGCCAGGCATAAAGGTAAAACCACAGTGGACCAGACCCGAGTCTCTCGAGGCTTATGGGAGTAGTGGAGCGTGTCCTTCTTGTCCCATTAGACATCAGAGTCCCTCCCCAATTCCCTGGATAAAAGTGTGACACATACCTGCAGTGGAGGGAAAGTCCGAAGCCCTGCACACAGAGGAAGTTGATGCTAGTGCATACACAGGGCTGTTATTCCACAAAAACAATCCAGAAATGACATTGTATCTTGAGTATTATTATTATATTGGCAGAATAAAAATGACTCAGGCATGCTGAACGTGCTTGCCAATAGGCCCATAACTTATTCTTCACATTAAATAACTTTTAGTACAGTATCTGGCCTGAGTAATATCCACCAAAGAGGGAGAAAAAAAAGTTAGTGGTCAGCTTCCAACTCTGACGCTAAAACACTGAGTTGTGCATCTCATGATCTGGACGCTGAGCCTTGACTTCCATCACTGAGGAAACATTCTGGTTTCTTGTTGATGCAGATGTTTACACACTTACTTCCTGCTGTATCTGCATCCCCCCTGTCCCGCCCTCCCCTCTCATCACTCTGTGTATGAATTATGTAGCATTACTGATGTCGTCTTCAGACGTGTTCTCGCCCCAGGCGGCGAACACCACGCAGGGCTGCTCTGTGTTTGTTTTCCTTGATAAAGGTTTGCGTTTCGTCTCCTCAGGAACGTACTTGACAAACGAGGCCAAAGGGGCGGACGACGCGCCCGACGCCGACACAGCTATCATCAACGCTGAGGGCAACCATGCACACGCAGAAGAAAAGAAAGAATACTTCATTTAGACTGCAGAGGGAGCTGTGCAGGGCTCTCCTTCTCCTCCCTCCCCCCCACCTCGTTCAGTCTCTGTATCTCTCTCTCTCTCTGTCTCCCTCTTCGTCTCCACTCTGACCACTGCCCCCGACTGGAACCCGCAGGCAGTCCACAGACAGAGAAGTTCCCCGAGTGTTTTCCTATTATTGCCTTTTTGTTGAGCATTTTTATCATTTACATCTTGTCCTTTCTTTCTTTCTTTCTTTCTTTTCTTTTTTTTCGGCAGCCGGTTTTCACAGGCAGCTTGCCGTCGCTTGCCGAAGTCGTCCCCTTTTCTCATATTTTTCCTCATCTTTGACATGAATGCCTGGAAGTCTGTATCTCTACCATGACTGCTTCTTACATGAGCCCTTCTTCATCTTCTTCTCCCCCTCTCCTTCCAAGCAGACACCCAAACACACACACACTTATATCCCCTTTGTTCACACACGTCCACAAACACATATCATATCTCACATCAACACGGTGCCTAAAAATACAGACGCCATTGAACTTCTGTCAATGCCTTCATGTATCGTCTGTCAGTAGCAATGTAAATGCTTTGTAGATGGGTTAACTGGACCATTTCATTGCTTAGCTCACAGCTTTTTATTATGCATTGCGTCTTTTTTTTTTATTTAGTGGAGACTTTGCTGTTTACGCCTTATACATGTCTATCACACTGAATATGGTACTTTTAGATCCACCCCCCCCCAACCCCACCCCCTCTAAATAGACTTGTAATTAAACAGTTGACCCTTGTAAGATAAGAAGAAGGCTTTGTGTAACACTGTAGCAAGGTTTGTCAGATAAGTGTATAATATGATTTTCATGACTAGGGTAGGGGTAATAAAGGGTAGTGTGGTATTGTTTAGAGCAGAGAATACACACAGATGCTAGATGAAGCATTCCATCGAATAAACTCAATCAAGTATTTAAAACCATTTGCTAAATCTGCTGTCCCTATGTGCTTTTGTCTGTATATTCCTGCACTGTTCAGGCTGCAGTTTAGCGAAACACCAACACCTCCAGTGTCCTATTGACAGCTTACAGTAGTTTGTGGTTCACATAAAGGGTTCGGTTGTACAGAAAGAATCTCCTCTCTCTAAAAAACTGTATAAATTGTATGGAAATGAGTTTCACTTTGAGTTATTTTGTTCATGTTTTTGTCTCATTGGAGTA
This sequence comes from Serranus cabrilla, assembly GCA_903364295.1. NCBI lineage: Eukaryota > Metazoa > Chordata > Actinopteri > Perciformes > Serranidae > Serranus > Serranus cabrilla. Next base: position 768,890 of record CAFUXE010001430.1, read on the forward strand.
ATTTTTAAGGCTTAAGGACCCTGTGAAATGTAAAATTAGGAGCTACAAAAGCGAGTACACAGTTACAGTATGAATAGGAGATTTAGTACATTTTTCACTAATGTCATTTTCATTGTTACCTCTTGTAAGCTTGAGGTCCAGGCAGCTTTCCACAGATGTGTATACACATTTTTTTTTCCATTTTTACCTGCTCATAGAAAAGCATTCAGTCATATTATTCTGTTAAAAATATAGTTATAACATCAGTTTGACTTAAACCACTTGTCTTATTTTAAATGACCGAGTTTTAAACTGTATATATCACCAACATGTCAGAAACTCTCCCCTCACAATCTGCATAACTGCTCCTCTTATTCCCATTTTGTCAGAGTCGCTCTCCATGAACTGAACTTTGATTTTCATTTCATGGGGTCTTCAAGCAAAAAAAAAAAAAAGAGAAAAAAAAGGAAATAGTGTGTGAGTGCTGGGTCATAGATCTGCAGGGGCCTCCTTTCCAAAAAACGAAAAACTGAAGACAAATAGAGAAGCACAAAAATGTCTGAATGAGTAACTGTGTTCCTTTGCCAACAACTAGATTGCCTTGGGAATGGTTCTTCTATTCAAATGGGGAGTGGAAAGATGACAAGGCTGTCTTTGATTCAATTCTGGAGGGAAAAAAACTACACAGTGCATCTTTTTGAAAATGTAAGCTGAATCATGTTTTTATATAAAAATGTTTTTAATATTTTTTGGTTTAAATGGTTCTAAGCTCCCTGCCGTGTATTGTGTCTGCTAAAATGTGGTTGATTGTGAAAATTGCTGTTAAATTCTGGATTCCTTCAAATTTGTATATTAGCCACCTTATCTATTTACTTTTTTTTTTCATTGCATAATCCTTATTGGGAAAACTTTGAAAGAAATGTATTTTGTTTTGGCACAAGGCATGTATATAATGTGTGAAAACTAAACTTTGGTAATACACATTAGCATGTTTTTGTTTGGTTCTTTTTCATATTTTAATTTATTTGAATTGAAGTTATTTAAGAGAGAACCACAATGAAAATGTGTTTGTAACTTAATTCTGGAGGGCAGTGGCTTCTTGTGTTTGTGGCGTGCTCCTGGGTGCTGCAGATCGGAAGGATTTCGTTGTAAAAAAAAAAAAAAAATGTGATCGATGAAGAAAAAGAAGGCAAATTACAAAGAGAAATCAAAGAAAATGTGCATCTGTCTTCACCTTTAAAATATACATTGGAATTGAAACATTACCTTCATGTTGGAGGCAATGAAGAAACTTAACACAACCTTGTAAAACAACTTTCTTTTCATATATCCCGACCATTCGTCTTTCATCACTTTGCAGGAATTTGATTTACTCTCCTGTGAAAGAGCGATAAACACTGTGGCCCCTGGAACTAAACACTTAAAGGCAAGGCACTAATCTACTAAGAGGGAGCAAATTATTACCAAGGGCAATAAAATAGTGGGCCCAGCTGTCTCCAATTCAGTGACCAATTTACAACATTATGCAAATAAGGTCAGCAAGTAAGGTCTTTCTCTATGTGTTCAAACTCGAGCGCCGCTGGAGTGAATCACAAGTTGGGAATCATTAAACCCGTCACCACTGATGTAGAGTTTAGCTTGCATATTACATTTTAAACACGTTAATGATTTGTTTTAAAAATGCAGAAGCTTCGCCACAAGCTTCCATATTTCATCATTTTAGTGCACTTCGATCAATGCACAACAGATTCCAGACTTCAGCCTCACCGCGTTCCTCCAGTAGATCCAGGTTTTCTGTATGTGTCTAGATCCATTTATCACAATGATATAATTGTCTTTTTTTTTACTTTTCTATCTCTCATTGTGTCTTAAATCAATGACGGTGTCAATCAAAGTTTCTGTTGCTTTACGCCTGTGTGTTCATCTTAGAATAAGAGAGCGCTTCAGTGGATTCGGTGATTCTGAGGCTGTTTTATATCAGATGAACAGCGATAGACACGCAGGCCTGCAGTGATGAGCTGGTGTTCAGAAAGGAAACAGGTGTCATTTACTGAATTATGCACTCTGGCTAATTTGATGGATATTTCTTAGTAAATGGTGCAAAATGTGTGTTTTTTTTCTTTCTGGAAACCATGTGTAAATATTTGTTTTGACATGGCAGTAATGAGCTAATTTGTTGCAAATGGCTTTTTATGATAGTTAGACCAAACCTGAATCTGTTTTTAATTTGTTATTCTAACAGCCTGGCACATACCATCATGCACTATTTTACTATCATAGGATCAACTGTATAGCTGTGTTACATTTTCGGGTCGTTATTAGTCTTATTTCTTTTTATGTTGTCGGTTGAAACTAAGCTTTAAACTTGTTGCCTCTTTGCTTTTCAACATATATCGCATCGGCTCATATCCGCTACATCATGGACCTCTAATTTCATCCTGGCGGCAAGGCAGTAATAGCGCTAACGCAGTCGCAGTGCCATTCTCATCGGGCACCTGTCCAGTTTATAAGCTCGCCTCTGTTTAGTAAATTTCCTGGCTCCGAGCGACCCACTTCCTTTGACTGGAGGTGGGAGTGGTGCAGCTGAGGTTACTTGTTTATGCAGAACAGGCAGTGCAGTACTGGCAGTAATTTTGGCATGAAATTGCACACAATTTTGTAAACAATTTTCATGTTGGAGCTGGCACATAACAGACCTGTACAAAATCACCAAAAAATCGTTCATGTGTGCATGACCTTTGAACACGTGTGCCTGTATTAGGCAGCAAACGGTGATAATACAAACACATTTTATCATACAACAAGTTATCGCCCGTGTTGACTAAGTGCACTAATATCATATAAAATAACCCCCGAGAATTGAAAGTCGGCTGTAAAAAGGGGACAGAACATCCTTGGACGCGTATTTGTGGAGCTGTTTATTTGTGCCTTGTGACTCTGCACCACCGGTTTGCTTGTCTATCCTCTTCCTGCCTGTCTGCTTCTTTTAAAGAGGAATGAGACGAGCCCATGTGATTGGTGATCATTGAAGCTTGTCTAAACTCCACCTGCTGATACTGCATTATGTATTCTTCCTGCTACAGCCTTTTCACCACACTGCACTGTCACAAAATAAAAATGGCAGTCAGTCGGGGCAACAAATAGATGCATTTTTGCCCAAGTTTGCGCCAGCTATTGTCCCCAGTTTCAGGAAATTAGAGGCCCATATCAACGTGAACTCTGAATCCCTTATTCGGTTCAATACGAGAGCTTGGCCGCTTTGAGTCATAATCATGCTTTTTTTTTAAACTGTATTTTGTTTTAACTCATAGCTTCATTGGTTTTGTGCTCCACAGCAGTGATGATAGCGTGACATGGCCCGGTCCAGTCCTATCTCTCCTCCAACCCTTCATGTCTTTGCTGTACAGTTTGGCTTCAGCACACTTTGTTCCTCTGCAATATTGACACTAGAATCAATCAGCCCAATCTCCATATTGTCACAAAGATGACAACATGTGACGCGATCGCATGTCGAGATGTTTTCTTTCTTCTTCTTTTTTATTATACCTTTTTTTTTTTTTTTTTTTGCATCTCAGGAATATATTTCATTTAGAGATTTCTTTTTCTTTCTTTGTTTTCTGTCTTAAACTGGGGACCTGGGAGCACTTCTCACTCTGCTCGCCCCTGAATGCTGACACCATGTATTTGTTGAGTTTAAGATTATCGCAATGTTAATAAAACTATTCAGTGATTCTTCAGTAATTCTGTCATCTTGCTGTCATTGGGATATTAGACTTAACAAACTGTTTTTTGATATGATCACTGACTTGAAATACTGACGTTTAGAAATATGCTGCAAATAATCACGAGTTTCGAGAATGATAGAAGTTGTGTTTACACACAATGTGATCTAATTTTAGCTCATGGTATGTAAGCAGTTCAATGCTTTTGTCCTCTATCATAATGTTTTACTTGTAGCAACGCACATCTTTATGTATATCAGTCCGTAGATGGAAGGAGTTGTAACTCACTATCACTCACGAAATACAAAGTATCCACCGTAAAGATCAGGATTAGAGCTAGACACACGTTAGTTCAGCTTCTGATGTACCTTGGTGAAATAAAGGGTTTCATATCAAGCTGTACTGAGAGGGCTTGATTCGATATATAGCACCATAAAGGAGGTGTTTTTCTCCCATTGTCTGTGGGATTTATTATATTTAATTTAGAGGTTCGTTCTCATGTATGAAATGAAAATTGTTGAATAAATAGTTGCCAAAATATCTGTACAAGCCTGATTTCTATTTTTTTTTAATTATTGTTTTCCTTCCGGAAGCTTCTTACCTCAGTATTTATGAAGTGAGCGATAAGCATTGATGACACACTATAAATACTTCTGCTTTGGAAATATCTGAATTTGTTCCGCTCTCGCAAAAACACAAGCAAACACATGTTCATGAATTTTTATTAACAGGAATAATTCATGTTGCGTTTGAGCTCCCCTCGCTGTGCTGCCGGTGGTGCTTCTGTTATGATGCCATTCAGTTTGTCATGTGGAGTTTTTCGGCTGTCTGAGCAGTGCTTTCCCATATTAATGGGCCGCTCTGTACGAAGCTGTAACACTCCTGCAACAGCAGCTCTGCCTGTGATATACAGTAACAACTTTCTGTGAAGACCACATATGCAGTGCATTATGAAGGCATTTTAATGCATTTATAATACTTCATAACTACACTCATAAATACACATAATGCTTTTGGATGCACTATATCATCAGTTAGAAACAGATGTGATAATAATGATTAAGTTCAGTGTCTTATAGATGCTAAAGGTTGACTGTTTATGACTTAATACATAATAAAATGTAGTAAGTCATAGTATGCTTTGTCCCAGTCAGTCAGGACTGATGAGTCACCTGATTTGACTGAAGTCAGACGATTGGATGGGCATTTATCAGCATTTATCAACTCATACCTATGTGCGAGTAGGTGCCTGCTCCAACTGCTGGGAGACCAGCAGGTTGTCTGTAATAGCTTTTCTTTCTCATTCATGGCCGCTTTGGGTTTTGCTGCATTTCACTTTCAAAGGTTGTTAGGCACCAAATAGGCAGCCAGAAACACAAGAAAACGACTTCTCTAAGGTTAGGGCTGAAACGTTTCTGGTTAGGCGTTATAAAACAAACTTAAAAATAGTCAAATTAAAAGCCGAAAACTGACGTAGCTACTAGGACGACGATGCTACCAGAAGTGACATAGTTAGTAACATAAATAACATGATAAACGTGACATGCTGAAGTTCATTAGCGTTACTTCTAATCACGTCACCTTAACGATCTGGTTCATAATTACTACGGCCAGTAGAGGGCGCCCCTATCCCACACATGTTAATATAGCTGCTCATTCAATGGACTGATAATGATCTACTGGCCTGCCAGCAGGTGGAGCGGACCCTTATTTAAGCGTATTTTAGAGACTGACTACAATCCAGTAGGCGGTAATGTAGGGAAGAAAAAAAGGGGGAATACTTGTGATTCCTCTTGACATTAAAGGCCATGTTTGAAACTTAAAAGACAGACAGAGAAGTTTCTGTTCAGGGTCACTTTATGAATAAACTTGCACGCACTCTTACACACAGTGATCCACTCAAACCAAAGCCAAAGACAATGTGTACCTGTGCTATGCAACTAGACTTACTTTATAATAAAGAAAAGTCTTGCTTTTTCCATTATGGGACCTCTAAATCCCTAAAAGTGAAACACTAGAGGATGCATCATATTATAGAACAATAAAAGGATCTACAGTATCCCTTGTAAAAGCCCTCAGTACTTGTGGTCAGACTTAAGGTATTGGCTCAGGATATGGCTATCTCTGGTGGAGGTAAAGTGAAAATCCTTTAAGTCTTTACCGCGTGACTTCCATCATTTCTGCTCCAACAGCATCAGGAGAGGAAAGAATAAATGTAAGGAGAGATTGAGCACATAAGGAGGGATGTATGTACATGAATAGAGAGGGAGTGATAGGAAGTGAGGCATGCAGACAGGAGGGAGAGAGAGGTATCTTTTCCAGTGAGTCACAAGATGACGACTGAGGGGGGAATTAAGTAATGGCAATAAGACGTCATGTTGGACTGAAGAAAACAGCTGCAATCAGCCCACCTGTCAGGAATAACTGCAGCCTGGAGAGGTTTGCATTTCCACCGCGGAGGTGTGATTCTTCTCCTGATGAAAAGTGAGGGGTCAGTGAAAAACTCAATTACCACTCAATCAATCAGAGCAGTTTTGTGAACTGGGACAGAGAAGTCAAGGAAGACCAGAAAGAAATAGCTTTTCATGCGAAATGTGGTTTTGCATGACTGATTTTTCTCATTCCTACTTATTGTCGAGTAGATTTTGCAGCCAGGCCTTCGCATCCCCCGAGGAAAATGATGTTCCAACTTTTTCCCAAATTAACTGAAAGTTTTGTGTTTGTAGTATTCAAGTTGCGTTAGATGGTGCAGAAGAATAACAGGACAGATGGAGGAGACAGGTGGGATGACAGACAACAATAGATTTGAAGATGAATGCATGCAACATAGTCCACTGAGCTGTCACCGAACCAAACCCACCACTGTATTTTTGGACGCTTATATTCAACACCGTGTCAACATGATACTTCATGGCCAATCGCACCTTAAATGTGATGTTACAGTTAATGTGACAGTAATGAATAACCATATTACTCCCAAATGAGCCGTTTTTTAAAATAAAATATATTCATTTTCTCCAGAACAGCACAAATTACACACTTTAAACTCAATTAGAAATCCAAAAGCCTTACAGCAACAGCTTGGAGTTTTTCCAAACAAAAGCTTTCTGAACTTATTTTCTCTTTTCTTGCTCTGGGTTATTTTACTTCCTGTGATAAATATTGGATTCGTCAATAACTTTCTCTGTGAAAAGAGGTATTTTTCACCAAAAAGCCTTCGTTTCTGGGCCATTATTCTGTATTCTTTTCACAAAAGGAAACAACTGGTGATTTTGGCTCAACATTCAGATATATAATCAATGACCTCGAATCTGTCTGGTTACAAATTGATGAGGCAAATAATTTGACCACCATTCAAAAAGCAAGCCGGAGCAAAAACAGGATCCGAAAATGTTCTATTTAATCGGGAGAAAAGAGGGCAAAATATATCGGCCTTAATGGGCCGATTTGTGCTGCCTGTTTAAATTGTGCTGCTTTGAAATGACAAGGGAATAAAGCAGGATGGGAAGCAGGGGGGAATATTGATTGATGCATTCATTTAGGTTTGTCAGTGCAAGACTGTTTGAGAATGAAGAATGGCCCACCTCTTGGCCAAGCAACAAAGTTAAACATGTTCATGTAGGACATTTTGGTACAAAGCTGAGATTCAAAGATAATGAAATAAGCCCCTAAAATCAGTCATCAGTGCAGACACGAACCTCAGGTTTTCATGTAATGTAATAACACGAATGTTCCCTGTTCAGTCGATAAAGTACCTCCCTGCCCCTTGGTTTAACTTTGGGAGAGAAAGAAGAGAAAATTGTAGAGAAGGGAACAGCAATTAGAAAGAAGGACGCAGATGGATGTGCAGGGGAAAAGAGAGAGAACTGATACAGTGTGTCTCTATTTTTGAAGGCTGCTGCACAAAGGGCTGTTTAAGATGAATGGTGCCCCCTCCACACATACACACACACACACAACTCTCGTTAAGTGTCACTTTCTGAATGTGCCGAGCTTCACACCTGCCCAGTGCTGTCAGTCTGCCAGCTGTGAGAGCTGCAGCTGTCTCCAAGGTATCATCCGCTCCATATGCAAATACCTTCCTCTTCTTTATGATGTGGATTCGCTTGCCCACATCTCTGGTTGCCTCCTTTCAGACCTTCAGTCAGAGCCACTTCGTTCCATCCCTCCATCAATCCCAATCTTTCCCTTAATCGCTTTCCTCCATTATATCACCTGCCCTCCGCACAGGCCCCATAACTCATCTTCATTTCCCTCTTCATCCCTCCTCTGCAGTATCCCGCGTAGCCAGATCCCCGTTTACTCTGCAGGACGATTCACTTTAGAGGGATCGACCAGGGATGACAGCAGAGATGTTGGTAGCCTTTGATGTTCTGTAATTGTGCTGACCATGTGTAGCCACAACCACACTTACACTCAGGCCACACACACACACACACACAGTATGACCTGTTTGCTGTGCTTCAAGATGCCATCAGAGAGAATTTGTGCAGAAAAAAGCTTTGATGTCTACAAGCTTTACTTTGAAGGAATTTTCCCCACATGAGCCCACGAGCACACTGAGATCCTCAAACAACACCTTTTGACTTTTCTGAAGTTCAGGCCGCAGACCAGAGGTGATCAGGCAGGCGACCTCCTGTTAGGATGTTTTACAGGCACAGTCGCCTCGTGTCAGGGAGACATGCAGTGAATATCTTTCATGTTTTGTAAAAATAAAAAAAAATGAAATAAAACCCAGGGACACAGTAGTTCAGAGGTTAAGTGCCTCATGCAGGTGAGATGTCACGTGTGATTGGGCCTCAAATGGCAGGGATAGGGGACAAACGCACAATTTTGGTGCATTTAACTTTTCAGAAAGCCTCAAGTTTTGATGGTGGAGAGAGAAACCATAAAAACATTAACACAATGGAGAGGGGTGTCAGAAAGCTTGCTTCTTCGCCAATTTGGGTTATGGCCTTTAAAGTATAAAAAAAACAGCAAGCAGTCAAAACAATAAAATGATTAATGTGAGCCAACTTTTTCGAGGTGAAGGTTGATACCAAACTGTTGTACAACCTGTTACACGAAAAAAAAGAATTTGCTATATTTTCCCTCCTGTTGTTTTTGTGTACCTTACTTTTACTCACTTTTTAGACAATATGCAGGATATATAGGTAAGGTACTTTATACTCTGTTACCTTTGTAGTTGCATCTGTTATAGATTAAAAACTAAAAATCTGAAACGAAGACGCTGTAGCCTATTAAAGTGCACGAGAAAGGAACAAAAGCAGGGAGATAAATCAGCAGCTGCAGCAGAGAGGAAGCCCCAGAGAGGTGATACTCAGCTGAAACTCGTAGATGTAGAGATACATGTTAAATGTTCACTGGCTGATTGTCAGGGGGTGTGTGTGATCGCACCTGGGCTGGGGCTTGTAATTTGCACAAAATGCACAATAATGCAATTAAATGAAGGATGATTTGATTATGGTTATGGTCGGCTTTATTGTGCCCTGGCAGAGTTTAAAAGGTTGCATCTACTTTAATTTATCGCTGATTTAATGCACCATCAGGCCAATCGCACTAAGTGACCCAAATCAAACTACACCACTTTAACAGGTGTGTGCTGGCCTGGTTCTGGCTGACATGCTAAATGCTACAATGGATCCTCCGGGGGTGGAACTGAGGAACTTTTACCCTCAGCTATGTTGTAGGTGTGTTTGTGACTGTTAATCCCTGGTGTTACGGTGGATGATTGTACTGGTTTTATTCATATTTACTGAGGTTATGTTTTCGCCGGTTTGTCTGTCTCAAAAAGTACTGCACGGATTTGGATGAAATTTTCAGACAATTTGTATATTGAGACAAGGAACATGTGAATATATTTTGGTGGTGATTGGTGATCCTGAACACCATCTGGAATTTATATTATTGCGTCAGTGACCCTATTGCCTTCACTAACTGCTGCCATCTAGTGGATGAAATATTTCAATGCCAGTGTGCTCCCAGAATAGATGCTTTCAATATAATCCTTCAAGTGTGCAATTTGGTATTGCGTAACTGACCCTATTGCCTTGGCAGTGGTCAGCGCTCTCTGTGCTTTTCTAGTTATTTACTATTATACTCTTAGAACGGACGAGCAGAGAAGCTGAACCTGCAGCAGACTGTGGAGGACTTGACGGAGCACAAGACTCCCAGAATTATGTTCCAAAGGGTGAACAATAAACTGTAACTCACTGTACAGATGAGGGCGTCATCAACCACCTTGCAATATAAGCCTGATGATGGACTGCAGTTGCTGTGGAGTCCAGATTGTTGCTGTGTATCATATAACTCAGTGTTATCTGACTCTGAGATCTTTTGTTTATTCTCTAAGAAGTGGCAGGCCATTTATTTATTGCTTGTTGCACCCTGGACAGTGTCAATAGCTTGTTTAATTTATTGTTGGTCACTTTTGTATAAAAAACTGGACAAACGTGGTTGCATATATTAATTATCAGTTGCTGCAATTGGTACAAAAGCTAAAACACATGATAAAAAAATCACACTTAGAAGTAAGAAAGAAAGAAATACAGAAATACATACATTGAATAATTACTACTTCTAAAAAAAACAACTTTTATACAAGTAAAATGTCTTTTTTACGTCATCACCTTCTGCTTTAAAAAAGTCTGTTGTAAAAGATTAAAGGAAAGGAATTATTTTTGCTGTTATCAAATCTGCTTCTGAAAATCGGCTTATCATTATTATTTTTCTTTAATAATATCGTATCATCATGTTATCATCATAATCTGCACGGCTTTTTGGAGCGTTGGCACTGTGTAAAGTTGACAAAATGTGGCAGAAGTTTTCCAACTGCTCTTTTCATGTGGGAGAACATATCCATTAAAGCTGACAGTCTGGACATGAAACTAATAGCAGCTGTGCTGCTTCACATCTGAAGTAATAACAGCACAGAGCCAAAACATCTTTGTGTGTCTGTCCAAATGCCTATGAAGCTCATTTTATGTGAGACGCCCGTGTAGTAGGAGTATATCATGGTGGAATGTGAGCTTTATGGAGGATTGCAAAGCATTAGTCGGCCTTTGGCTGGATGCTGCCGTGGTTGCAGTGATACTGCTAATTTATATCTGCTGCACAACTAATGGAGGATATAAAAGGCCTCAGGTTTGTCCATTCCAGACTGTGCGTTTAAAGGGCACAGCTCCAAATGATGAGAAAGCACAGTGTTAAATGAGAGTTTTGTGGCAGTTAGGATGTGTGTGTGTGTGTGTGTGCTCGGGTGGTCTGAATGGTGGTGCCTCATTAAATAGCTGAAGAGTTTGGATAGTTTATTAGAACAGATAACACTCTTTGCATTTTTGTCTCTGTTTCATGAAAGCGTATACTTTTGGATAAACACACACACACACACACACACCACTTATTATCCGATCTGACAGCTTGTGTTATGTAATTGCTGCAAGTACAAACCAAAATCTTTTGGCAGGAGCAATCATTCCCTTTCACTGTCTCTGCCCTTTGTTTCTCTCTGTATCAGATGGATAAACAGAAATCGTTCTCACTGAACTTTTCCAATAGATTCTGATGAACAATGCCATGAATAAATTGTTATTATCACTCTGTTGGAGGCAGCTCTGTATCTCTGTGGTCTGATCTAAATTGTGGTTCACATGGATGCCCGCAGAGTTCTTCTTTTAACTATTTTAACTGATCCAATGTTAGAGACAACTTTTTCTTTCAAGGCCTGCTTCAAATTCTCTTCAGTATCATTTGTCCAGTAAGACTTGACATTAATCTATTTTTAACAGGGCACAAATAAGGAAGGGCTAAAGAATTAACAAGTAACTCCTCTTCAAATCTTTAGAGTAGCTAATAATAATAGAGCAGCTAATATTAGTTAATTAGTCAATTAAGAAACAATTGAGTTGTTAGTAGTTTTGTGCCATTCAGCCACTGCTGACTTAATGTTCATTATTATAGGATCTCCCAGCTTGTTCTCTAGTAGCCTACTTGTCATTTCCAAATATGTAGTCCTCCATTAGAATTGATCAGTGTATAAGTGTGTATTCATGATTCATCAATTATCAGATCTTACCTGATTTGTCCTTCACTTGTTTCTTCAGTCAGTAATCATCAGCTTCTGATCAAAAGTTACTCATTTACTAATAGTTCACTAGCAGTTAGTTCCTAATTTTTCTCCTGGTATCTACAAAAAAATGTGTGTACTTTGTTGTAAAGTGTTACCACTGCTCCAACACCATACCTAATTGCTTTAAGTGCTTTGGATCAACTATTAGTTTTGAGGATCTTAAATCATAAGATTTGGATTTTTTTCTGGTTGTGTGTTAATTTACATTATAAACAGAATTATTTCTTCATATTCTGAATGTCACCAGATGAAACTGAAGAAAAGCTCCAGTAATGTCGACACAAAATTGCACAATAAGTTATGAGTTATAGAAAAGCCAATTTTGGTGTCTTAAAATGCAGATAAGTGACTTCATGTGATATGATTTTTAAATTCTGACCTCCTTTAAAAACTCCCCAGAACCAGAGCATTTTAAAGTCACTGTTCATGCTCCGAATCTCATTATATCAAAACAATAATTTCACCTTGCATTGCAAGACCTAGCAGGCAGACACCACCCAACTGCAAGAATGAAAAAAGGGTTGAAAAAGTTGTTGCTCTATCAGGGGTCGGGGGCAAAAGGGTCGCGGTGAACCAGATGTTTTTCACTGAGCTCTGACTCCACATGCTTTTCAATCCACACACGCTGCCCCCTGCGGCTCGGCCAGAGGTAATGATCTATGTCGAGAGAAAGGTACGACTTTACACCAAGGTACTACATGGGGGTCAGGGTCACCTTTAAACAGATGTTATGGCAGCGGCTGCTGCCAGTGCGTCGGGACATGGGTCAGTATTAAGCAGATGCTGCAGACCAGAAGGGATTAGCATGTCACATCCTCTTTGAGTTGACTAAATGCTGTCGTCTCTGTCAAGAGACCCCCTGCCTGCGAGTGAGATAGCGGGAGTCCAGCTTTTACGCTGTTGCCATGGCTTTGCTAAGAAATCATTGTCGAACCCTGAAAGGAAGCTGTCATGTCATTCAGGCACTGTCAACCAATATGTGCTTAGTTAATATTCCTTTTTGATTCCCTTTGATTCCCTTTTTTAATTCCAAGACAGAGATATGACTATCACTAAAAAGCACACGGTATAAAGTTTATAAAAACAGGTTTGCAAGCAAGCTTTTGCAAACTGTATTTAAAGATTGATACATGTATATGTACGTATCTGGAAATCTACATGTTCTTTGAATGTCTGCTCATTAGCAGGGGATAGGCTGCATGTCCACGCTGGCTGCTGAAATATAGAATCACTGAAATCTTTGACACTCGGCATCTATTCAATTAGTGCCACAATTTGAAATAGCACAGCGCTATGCCTGCCAATTGACATACTAACACTGAAAAATATCATTTCCCCATAAAATGCAGTTTATGAAATGTATCATTTCAAATTAGCAGTTAAAGTTTTGAATGTAGATGATCATCACTGACATAGATATAATTTATCTTATCACCCTTCTCCGTATCTAGCAAAGATTAAATCCATTGTGAATCCTGTTGTGAAGTGCTACCACTGCTCCAACACCATACCTAATTTCCTGAACTGCTTTTGATCAGCTATTTATTTTAAGAATCTTAAACTCTCCAATATTTATCTTTTACCATAAAATCATACTTACGATCATATATTCAACACTGGTTGTATGTTAAAACAGTGGCACTGATCTAATTTATCTTATCACCCTGTTCATAATCTAGAGAAGTTTAATTCCAAAACAGCATTATCTGGCAGTAATTAAGTTATTCAGTAAAGAAACAGTAATTATATAAAATATAAGCGCAGTGATGATGTTTTCGACCGCCTGTGGCAACATGCAGTAAATGTGTGCTCTAAAGAAGTGAGTTCCTACTCTTTTTCACTGTAGAAGTAATAAGCACAGCCCTCCAGAACATTGTGTCTGGCTTGTGTGGCGGCAGATCTGCTGAAGAGATGGAGACACAGAGGGTTGCTTATTAGAAAAACTACAAACATCTCACAACACTTTGACTTTTCATCCATAACTTAAGACCCTGCAGGACGTGCCTGACCTCCGAATGCCTTTCAATATAACGTGTTTGCCTTCCCACTAGAGGATTGTGTGCTCTGCATTCATGGAGATATTTACATTCATATCACATGTGCAGGTGTCCTCATCCTCTTGGACAGACAATAGGCTTCTGTCTCCCTAAACTAAGGTCATTAAATAATCATTTTGAAATATGCATGAAAAAATAAAGCTACCATTTATACATCAATTACTCTCCCCACATTACTTTGAGTTCTTGAAGAAAAAGTAGGGTTTTTTTTGCCATTTATCTAGGATTAACTCAATTTTTGTATGTAGGCATGCAAGGAAAAGTTATTTTAAATTCAAGGTGCTCCTTTTATTGGCCAAACTGGATTTAATAATGGATCAACATCACATGCTTACAAATGTATATATAAATATGTCAATCATGATAATTTTCCAACCTTTTCATTAGTTAAAATCCCATGGATCTGCATTGTGTTGACTTTGGCGCCACCTGTGGCTGTTGGCAGTAACTGCAGGTTTGTTTTTGAATTATTACCACTTTTTGAGGTTTTATCGTCTTTGTTTGTTCTGACATAAAGTACTGGAAAACTGGAAGAAAAAAAAGTGCACAGCTTTACACAAAAGCAAGTTGAGTGTGTTGCGTAGTTCCACCCATCTTTTCCTCTATCGCTACCTGTGATTTCTCCCGGGAATGTTGCCACAGACATCCAGTTTGTAATACTGCAAATGCATCTGTGGGTCATATCCTCCATTCTCCATTGTGCCCCTCATTTGGCAACAGACAGTTACCCAACAGATTTTATTTATATATAAAAAAAAAATCTTTGAAATTATGACTTTAAAAGCATACTTTTTTAGCTCAGTATTTCACTCTCTCCCACTTACTTTGCAGCCTGCAGCTTCTGTCTGTGGGAACAACTGCAAATGAAGTGTTTCATCATTTCATTCGAGCCGTTCTTCCCAGAAGCAGGAGTGAAATGTAAGATGAGTTAATATATCTGGGCATAAATCCAATTATGCAATTAAATTGTTTCCCTTTTAAATAGTTAAAGCACAAATTCTTTTGTTCTCTCTTTGCCTTTTCCCATGTTTAGTGTGTTTCTTTCATGCACTGATAGACACACACACAGGCACTATGATATGATTTAGCCCAGCAGTGTGCTGTTTATTAAAAAATGGGCAGACTGCTGAGCTCGACACCTCCCCACTGTTTCTGAATAATAAGTATTAACAGTGTGCTATCTCCTCAATGAAAAATGCTCCAATAGAGCGGTGGTAGCTGCTTTTTGTGCGTGTGTGTGTAGGACACGTGTGACTCCTTGCAAACAAATGCAACTGAGTTATGACCTTATTTGGATTAACCGGAAGGCTTTGTTGTATAGCAAGAGCTTTATTAATTCATGAAACTATCATGCTGTCACTCTCCCTCCCGGAGGTGATTAATATGTCTGTGACATAGAAGAGAAGTGAATTCCCTTCAGAAAAAATATGTACTATGAAATCTCTTCATCATTTATCTGTGCTGTATATTTGTCGAGCATGATGAATCAATTTGCATACTTTAAAACAAGCTCTACTTTCTATACTATGCATGACTTTCAACATTAATGCACATGCAGGTATACTGTTGCAGATAATCATTAAGATTTCCACACACACTTTCTTTAAGTGCGACACAAAGCCAGTTTCCTCAGTTGAGCAACATTTGCAGGAGGAAACTTTAAAAAAGTAAGATATTAAAATTTGTATTTTGCCCTCCAGTCAAAACAATAACTTTCTTTGGAGAGTTGGCTGACGCTGACTTATGGCTCAAACGGGGAATGATGATGATTTACAGATATGTAATCACAATCTGTTTAATTTCTTCTCATTTTAAGGAAACGTTGTCAAAAAAGCTGTATACTTCTCATCAAAAAAGACTCACAGCATAATTAACTGTACAAAACCAAAGGCACCTTTGGAAATATACGTGTAGCATTTGTATAAAAAATAAAGACCTTTAGAGTAAGTAATTTGCAAATTAAATATTTTTTAGGCTAAAGGAAACAAATCCAGTCATTCTCAATAAACGTGGCACATTTGTCTCCCTTTCAGTTTGTAAAAGAAGGCGTTTATGTCCTTTATGTTCCTCCCAGTGCTGATTTTACTTCACTCCACCAAGACATGCCAGACAGCACTTTAAAATAACCCTGTTTGAGAACTAAATAGATGCTCATGTAAAATATAGAGAGCAAAGGCACGATTGAATAAGTGAAGGAGAGATACAGAGATGGAGATGAATGAACGAGGTGAAGGACTAAGAAATTTCTTTCCCTGATGGGGTGTCAAAATCACTTTTCACTAATGTCCCTCTTAACCCTGAATGTGTCATTGCACACACACATGCACACACACGCACACACTTCCACGTACACATTTACAGGCACAGCCATTCGTTTTCTTGAGCCATCTGGTCGGAGCTTTTAAAGCCAGTTTAGTGGGACAGTGAACACAGACAGAAAGAGACAGAGAGGGGGAGGAGGTGAAAATGGGGACAAGTGCACTAACTCAGCAGAGACAAAGAAGAACCATAGTGACTTTCTGTTCACCTTGTCATTAACATCAGTACACCTTATTGAAGAGATAGCTCAACATTTAGAGGAATACGCTTAGTCACTTTCCTACCGAGAGTTAGATGAGGAAATCGATATCACTCTCATGCTGGTGAATAATAGCTGGAAGCAGAAGTTGGTGAGACAGGATGAAACAGGTAGTCTGGCTCCGTCCAAAGGTAACCAAATCTGCCTGTGAGCACTTCTAAACTCAGAAAATCAAACATTAAACCTTGTGAGTTTAATCCGGTCCTTCCCAGTATTTTTCTACAGGGGGGGCACGATGTGATAAGTGGATTCCTCATACTATACTTATCATACTATGGCATTTTTTATGATACTACTCTGACTTTTTTTCATGAAAACTTTACCACATAATATACCACCTAAAGCTAACCAAACTGAAAAGGTTCCACCATATTAACCACATGTTTAAACTGTCTACAGTTAGGTGAAAGTATGTTGATCTCCGGCCACCTGTGGGTCGTATTAAAGTGAAGGAACAAACAGTTTGTCAGGGGTGTCAAACTGATCCAGGAAAGGGCCGAGGGGCTGCAGGTTTCTGTTCCAATCAAGCAGGAGCACAGGTGATACTGATAACTAATCAAGTGATTGAAGACAGCTCAGGTGATTTGAATGATTTGATTCAGGTGTGCTTGGTTGGGACAGAAACCTGCAGCCCTTCGGCCCTTTCCTGGATCAGTTTGACACCCCTGGCTTATGTGGTCGCATGGTTTGGAGGATGTTAGCTAATCCAACCAACCAGCTTCATATTTACTGCATGGACATCAGAGTGGATTCATTTTTTTTCAATTCCCAATGAAAGCGAGTTTTTCCCAGCATGTCAAACCATTCCATTACCTTTAATGATTGTCAAGGTTTGAAAAGTCTTAGTTACAGATGTTGGACTGAACATCTGATGCTCAGTTTCATGGTGAAGGTATTATACCCTGAGGCTCCACGGGCCCGTACGGAGCTGATGTTCATTTTTTAAAGTGCAGCAATAATGGTCAGACTAATATCTATGTCAGCCTAACTACAGATTAGACAAAGAATGAAATGGTGCATTTTGAATTGATGTCAAAGAATTATCGATTACCGTACTATGTACCGTTCAAGAAACACACACAAATGAGCAGCTTTATCATGAGGCCATTCAGGAGGTGTCCAATTTCCCTTCACTCGTCATTGATAAGCGCTCTCCCTGCCTGTCACTCAGGACTTAGACTGATTCCCTCTCAGCCCACGAGCCCAATTTAGTCTCCACATGAATCTATCACGCAGCGATGTTATCTGCAAGTAACCCAATCTCCCTCTTACCCCTCCATCTGTCTTTCCTTCCATGTCCCTCCCTCCTCCCCTGCACCTTTCTCTATTTCTACCCACTCCCCAGCCTTTATTCCACTTGTACCTTTCACTGTGTTTCTACCCTCTGTCTTTCACCCACTGCTCTCTTACTGGAGGACCTCACAAACTAATCAAGTGTGTGGAGAACCTGACTTTGCATATAGATCATATCCGCAGTTGACAAGGGATAGAGAAGAAAAATGTCTACATCGCTTACATATGAAGCCTTTCAGTAATGTGATGGATGAGTTGCATTTAGCTTCAGCAAACTTTTGAGACATTTCACTGATATGACTTGATTAATGGCCAAGCTGAGACGTCCACTACAAGAAGGAGCCTATAGGGGAGGGAAATTCTCCTCAGAAGATCTCAGATAAAACACTAAATGGCTGGTTCTGTCAATCAGCCCCCTCATGCCAGTGTCAGAGCATACTGAGTAGATTTATGTGCAATCTTCTGAAGGATGAAACTACACGCAGTATATCTCTTAGTGGAAATTAAACAATATGTTTTTTGGGGATGAAAATCAAGATGCCATCAGCAGAAAGAAGGACAAAACGGGATGTACCGTAAATGGTGATTGGCTGGTGGCCCACAGACTCAAACTGCTTGGATAATGGGCTCCAGAGATAAGGAAAATAATAGAGGAGATAAAAGACTACTCTTGGGGGAGAGCCTAGAGACTCTGACTGAACAAGCATGCATCACCTGTCAGCTCCAAACCGTAGACAGGATATTAAAATCCTCAATTATGGAAATTAGCTGGGGTTTTTGTTTTTTTAAAGGCCCGGATGTTGTAAGTAAAGACCTAATTAATCAATCTCTAATGGTCAAATGTCTTCATAGCATCTAGAGAGAGAATATCCCTTGGGGTTTGTGACCTGGGAGCGCATCTTATAATATGAAGCAGATGTTAAACATAATCAGAGCTGCATCTTAATTTTAATGAATCCCGCAGGGTCATAATAAGTGCCATTAAATACCACAAGGCATCACAAAGCCTAAAAAACCATGGCAGTAGCTGGTTCAGATTAAGCGGCAATATGGAGTGCATGAAACAAATGAGCACAGTGAGTGGGGATTTAGTGGGATATACTGCAAGAGACCAGGCAATTTATTTCAACAAATCAGGTGGCTAAAATCCTGCCTAGTTATCCACACTGTCCCCATTTCTTGATCAGTATCATGGCCGTAAATACAGGATTAAACTTAGACTAAATATTTTGAATATTGTAGACTATGGTTTTGAGGCCATATGTTTGGCACACTAAAGCCAGAAATTAATTTACAAAATGAACATCATGCTATAGTGAGGGTGACTTAGAATTAACAATTGAGACAATAAACTTATTAGAAAAAGTTTACTGAGGTAGTAAATCATGCGAGAAGTAGGGTCATTTTCTCATTTACTTTCTTTTTGTAACCAGTGGAGTCGCCCCCTGGTGGCCATTCGAAAGAATGCAGGTTTGAAGAACTTTCAACTTATTTGGACTCTTTCCTGAATACAGAAATATGCTAAAATATACAGGAATAATCCAAGACGAGCTCTGTGCTTCTTTTTTCTCAAACTAGAATCACTACATGTTTCTAAGATGGAAAAAAAATCTGTTTGCACACCATCTGAAAATATACAACACGTGTTTAGGCCTACATCATGTGAATTTCAATTCTTTTAAAAAAGAGATTAATAACATAGCTGAATGCCAGTCTATTCCTAGCTAGTGCAGAGGCGACGGTTGTGCAAAGAGTACAACATAGAGAGTGCAGTACATTTTCCCTCTAAAAAGAGCACAGTGTCCTGAGTCGAGGCTGCTGATGGAAGACAGGCACACAGGGAAAACTCTGAATCATGCACATCATTAAAGTTACACTCTGCCAAGCTCTGCACATTTAGTGTCTCATTAAAGGTGTGGTTTGACATAAGGTTTAGTGTGTTACTGCAGTTGTGATCGTGTATATGGAAAAGCTGCTGCATCAACAAAGTTTTTGTTTGTTTGTAGAAGCCTGACACTGAAGTCCACACCACTGTCAGCAGACACTGCGTCCCACAGCTACTTTCAAATTAAAAGCCCAAACTATTCCTGAAAACTGAACATTTTTACAGAGTGCACAGTTCCCTGTTTTTACCTCACCTCACTCTCTGGAAGTAGTAGTCTCAAACACACATACACTCACACACACATCCACACACACACACACACACCGACACACAGGGGACTTTAGTCACTTAAGAGGACATTGCATTGACTTACATACATTTCCTGGAGACTTAACCATAAAATGTCATAACTATTGCCCTTAACTTCACCCGTAACCAATCATAACATTTTAGCGTATGGGGACCAAATGTAGGTTAAGTCCCCATAGTATGACTATGATAACTATCTTTTGTCCCCACAACGTCACAAAGAAAAGACACACACATACACATGTCAAACGGGAACATAATAATACATATAATGCTGTTTCTTTTTATGTATAATATTGCCAAATGTATGACTGAAGTCAACATACTCTTACTGTTTAACTGATTTTTCACTGAAGAGAATAAAGGAAATTAAAGATCACAACTTCACACAACAAAAAACAGGAAATACATGGTTATCTGGTTGATGATCTTTCAAAATGACTTAACGTGAATATTTTAAAAGTGTTTCTTCTAAAGTTTTGTACAGCTTTTGAGTACAGGATGACAAGAATCAATGTCTTTATAATATAAAATTTAATCCATGATGTTGATTTTAGGGTGATTCAATATCATTTTTGCTGTGTGGGATTGTTGAAATACATAAAATAAAATCTAATATGCTATTTTTTCATTTTCAATTTGCATTCAAAAACTGAACTATCGATCATTCTTCTTGGACTCGTTTTACATATGCGCTTTAGATTGTCTCTGTAGGCTTCATCCTCAGAGAGGAGCAGTATATTTAGGAAAGTTATTGACCTCGATCCACCATCACTGTATGCAGATTCAGTCTTTCTATCTGTCAGCTCAACATTCTTCAATCCCTTTGAGATACATTTCAGTAGAGGTGGGCTGCCCCCTAAAGCTTGTCAGGTTATTAGGTTTTAATTGGACTTTCTTTCAGCTGTACATCTAAACTGAATATTATAAATATATACACATAAATTGATGTGTAGAACTTTTTCTTGAACTGATTTATCAGACATATTTTTTTTTTTACAGAACATAAAATACAGAAAAAAAAATGCTAACTGTGATTTCAAAATTATGTTAGCTTTTATTTTATTTTTGCTAATTATTTAATCTTTCTTTAACGTTCGTGGGTCAATTTCAACTGGTGCATGTCGAAATATCCAAAAGTGTCCAAAACCAAAAAGTCCCAATAGACATTGTTTATTTCTCATGATTAACTCCCATAAATAACCATTTCAATCAAAATGTAGTGCAATAGTGTTCTTTACCTCTCACAGATCATGGTTTGATGAGGATAATTCATTTGTTTTTTATTTTTTTAAAAATCCATGTTTAAACTTTTTTAAATGTACATTTGAAAGACCTACATATAAAAAACAACAGTTTTACATGATACTGATTATCTTAAAATGTATTTTACTTCTAGATTTTTCTTTCTTTTTATCGAGTGATGTTGATAACTCACACCTGGCACTCATTGAGTGTGTGTCAGTGATCAGCTCAGTGCAGTGTCAGGTGTGTGTGTCTCTGATTGCCCTGATTTGGACCAGGTGTGTGAGGCCTTTATATGTAGCTGGTACCAGTGCTCTCTGCTGACTCATTGTCTCACCTTCAGAGGCAGTGAGAGCATCTCCTCTCCCATTTCCTGCATTTAGTAATTATTCCCTGTGATTTCTTGGTTCTTTGCCCTGGGTCATTATTAAACCCAGCTCTTTGTGTTATTTAAAGGCTTCCTTGACAGCCATTTTTGTTTCTGTTTATTGGGGCTATCTTATGTTCCTTGAGTTAGTAATTTAAGGCAGTGGTGGTTTGGTTTCTCCCTCCTTTAATCCAAGCCTTTTCACTAAAAGGAGCTTATTTCTCATCATATTGCCTTATTTGGATATTTGCCCCTCTCCCATCCAATCATTTGCGATCTTTATGATGATCCCTCTCGAGTCAGCAACTGTGCTCCATATCTCATCACCCTGACCAACATGTCTTTAATTTCTCCTGGTATCAGTCTTAACCTCCAATATTAAGCGGCCTCGAATTACAAATAAACATTCTTGGACACGTTGTTCACGGATGCTTTTCCATAAAAAGCAGCCCTTGTATTGCCCTTAAAGGTGTTGCATCATTGCTTACATAGACTGTGTAACCGACATCTATCAAACATGTCCTTGCCAAAGTCATCTGTTGGCCTGCCATCACCAAACAAATGACTGCCTTGCCTTAATTCTCTCACCTCTCCTCCTTTTCTAACTCTACATAGATCTCTATCTCCATGGGAATAAAGCCATCTTAGCATGTCATGTTTTTTAATATCCCCCTGTGCCCTCTATAAATATTTATTAAAGATGTGCCATTAAGATGGGCCAGAAAGGACCCAATGCTAGACTGCAAGCAAACACCTTTTGTTTGACTTCTGTAATACACTTCTGGTCGAGAAGCCGAACTGCAAACGCTGTAAGAGAGCAGACATGCTCCGGCATCATAAGGCGTAAGGGCATTTGTGCACCCTTACAGCCATAAGCCAAGTCATGACTTTGGTTTAGCAATTCAAAGCTGGGAGCAATGTGAGTAGACAAAGTAATGTCAGATTTAGAGGTGAGAAAAGAGAAACTACACTGATATCAAAATAGTTGGAGGGGAGAGGTGCAAATGTTTTGAATATTGAGTTTGCAATGTGCACAGGATGCATAATGTCCAGACAATTTAACTTCTTAACTTGAGACCCCCATGACTTAATACAGAGGAGAAATATCCAACTGTGTTAGACCTAACACAGAATTGTCACTGAAGTTAAGAGTGTATCTGGGCATTCATGGGGGAATACAGTAAATGTATTCATTTGAAAAGCTTGGGATGGAAAATAAACTTTTAAAGTTTTTTTTTTTTTTTTTACAAAGGCTGTATAAAAGAAGTGGATGGAGCTACTGCTACCAACTTTCTTGTTTTAAAGCCTTGAGTTTGGCATTTTAGTTGCCATTTTGTTTTTTCTTTTGTGTGGAGCCAAAATGGTGGAGCAGAGGGGGTTACACAGGTTACCAGCAAGGATTTGTTAGCATAGCAAATGCTAGTGCTAGCTAGCTTTGTTAGCACAGTGCATCCACAATTTACTTGTGATTTAAATTAGGGAGTGAATTGTGGATAGTGAAAAAAACATACTTAAAACAAAAACAAATGAAACACTGAGTGTCTTTAAGTAAAACTGATAGCCGAAAACCAAACTTTTTGGCGACCAAAATGTTGCAATCCATTTTTATGAACTAAAAATGCAAACAGAATGAAACATTAAATATATTTGTTTTTTCAATTAAATGGGTCAAAAGAATCTGCATTTTTTCTATTTTATTGACATTTTACAAAGCGTTCCTTATTGACACATTATCATTGTAGCAATTCGTAAACCACAGCATAAAAACACCTATAAATCATATCCTGCTTTATCTATTTTACTGTGAATGGGACCATCATTTACACATTGAACATTGTGCTGTAGGTTTTTTACAGAACTTTAACATTGGCTTCACTTTTAGGACTTCTTTTATTACAGTCTATGGTTTTGAAGCTAAAGGGGCTACATAAACCTCGTCCTCTTTCTCTCCTTTCCTCTCACGTCTCTCTCCCATAACTCTTCACCTTATTCCTATTTCTTCCCTTTCCCCAGTCACCCAGCCCTCTGGCCCCTCCACCTCTCCATTTGGTTGCAGTACTTTCTGTCCTGCTTCGTTCTCCCTCCAAGGCCCTGCCTGGCCCAGTTTGGATCAGCTGCCAAAGAGTGTGTGTGTGTGTGCCAGTGTGCCTTTGCACCTTTTGTCTTTGCATTTGTGTGTATGTGTGCACAGTTTGTGCTTTTTAGCCATGATGTTCAGCTTTGCTCTGATAAGCTCACACAGACTATTGTAAAAAATTATATTTCTGTTGGTAAATTATACTTTCATGTACATGCTGAGGGTACGTGAGGTGAACTACAAAAAGATACATTTACAGGAGCCACAGTGGCACTGACATCAGGGCTTCCACACTTTTTAAAGTAAAGTTCAAAAGTGCAAATAGGATGTCAAAGTAGCAGGAACATGATTTTCATGTACACTCATAATAATGCATAGTGCACGGGAGGAATCAAAATGCAAACGTGTCAGTGCAACCAGATCCAAAGCTATATGTTAATCAAAAAGTAAAGCGCATTACTTGAATCGATAGAGATCACAAGGGCAAAGCATCAGACACATTTAAGTTGGAGTAAGCTGGGGGAAAAATGCATATAAAGACCTGCAACATGCCCCATCTACTGTGGAAAAAAATGAGCTTGTTCAACAGTGATTTTGATGCATGAGTTTTGAACTGCCATATGCTTAAAATTAGCATGAAGTTTGGCACTGTGTTCTTCCTCTGGAAAGTTGGCATTGTACCAAAAAATGAGTGAAATGTATCAAAGTGAGCTTGATTTTTTTTCCGCACAATTTAGTAATTGCTTAATCCACACATTGGCTACTTTCATTATGTCAGTTTGAGGTATAGACATCATCATATCGTATTTAGTAATGCAAATGAATCTGGATGTGTGCTGTAAACACAACACAAAGAGTGGAATGGGCACTTTGTGTATGAACGGGTTTCTTTGATAAACCTCATTAATTCCAATGAAAGGAGTGTTGTGCAGATCTCTCCATCAGTTTCTGTTAAACTGGCACCAGTAAAAACATAATACACCTCACAAATTGTAAGTAAGGTTCTTAGTTCACAGTGCAACATTTAGGTCGCCTCCATAATACACTATTCAATGCTAGAGGACATAAAGCAGCTGAATACAAAATGTGAGGATGTCAAAGGTCTCTGATATCTCTGAGTTACCAGCAGCCCCATCTGGATAAACACTGACCTTTCATTATATTTTAAACTTCTATTTATCCACACTGTAGAAAGCATTATACAACCAAAGCTGAACTCAAGTCTGATTGCCCCAACCTTCAATTTTCTACATTTTTGCAGCATCTACAGTACAACCTGATTCCAAAGAAGCTGTGACAGTTTATATCTACAAAATAAAAGGTTTAGCAGTTTGAACATTAAACTGTTACATCTCACCTGCCTGGGTAGGGCAACTTTTACTGACAAAAGAGCCACTATTATATAAGTCAAAATGGGGCTGCAAACCTTATTTTGAGCCTTAAAATTAAGATAAAACAGCTTGCTGAGTCTATATTAGCCTACTAACGTTACTTTTACGTCATAATGAGAATTTATTAATATTGCCAGAGTGCCGCGAGCACCCAAGGGCAAATGAGAAGCTGAAGAAATATCGAAAGCTAACCTAGCTACAGAAAGTCGAAACTAGACTTGAAGATGGCAGAGGTTAAGACACTTAAGCCTTAGACTTTTGTTCGCTATGATGCACATTTAAGTAGACCAAAATGTTATTTTCTTCATACCATACACAAGCTGCACATATGAAAGCTGACATCTTCTAGTTTCTGCAGCTGTACATGTTTAGCATGTGGCTAAAACACAATTGAAACTACATCAGTTCAATAAAACAAACCGACTCCGACCCTGAAATGCAGTCAAATATATTGTCTTTGTACAGCTTTCAGTTGAATATGTTTCTAGCAAATGATCACATCGAATTTACATTTAGAAAACATCCCAACTTTTCTTGAATTGGGGTAGTATCTGAAAATGTTTCTGTGATAGTTCAGTTCCCCGGTCCTGAACATGTTTTCTGCAAAATAAGTTTTATCTGAAAACCTGTTGAAGTGCTGCTGAAGGAGCTCAGCTGTTCGTGTTACCCGGTGGATCATGCTCCGGAGCAGGTGTTGCTAACCCTCGCCTCTGGGGCACTGTCTGAGAAGTAATTTAATTGTCCAGTCAAAACTTCTTTCAATCTTTCAGCGAGATGAATACTAATGACAAGACTGCAGGCGAGTCTTGCATGTGTTTTATAGCCCTCCAGACGCCTATAAAAGATGTTGAAGAGAAAAATGATTACCTCATCTATCCATCTGTCTGAGGGACATGCAAATTAGAGCAGGTCAAAGGAGGGTCACAGGAGGGGGCAAAAATATTGTAAGATAATGAGGTGAAGGAAATTTTGACCTCCTCGTGTCTATAAAAACACCTGAAGCTAATTGTTTGAGCAAAGCTTGAAGTCTGGTGAAGGATCACGGCAAACACAAATTATTTCATCTTTAAATCTAAGAAACTACTGGATCTGCAATATATTTTAAAGGGATAGTGTTTTTGTGGTCTGCCCATCCCCATCCCCCACAGAAGCTAAGTAATGTACAGCTGAGGACAGAAAACCGCCACTTAATAAAAATCCATGTCTGTTATGGTGTACACTATATTTGGAATATTTTCCCCGTTTTATCTTGCCATCAGACAGCCCTGTTTAAGTTTAGACAGGGGAGGCTAAAGCTGTTATCTAATCAAAGTCACCAGACTCCTTTGACAAAAATAGTAATTTTACTGGTTCCTGGACTGGTTTTCCAGAAAACTCCAAGCCACTAGTTTTATTGCTGACAATCTTACAAACTACATGTCAGAATGTTTAAAAGACAGAAACTGTTTTCTCTCTTAACATTCCAATAAACTTGTGGCTGTGAGTCAGTAGTCGTGTTTCTGTGCGCATTCTGAAGATTTGCATGAGAAAAGCTTGATGGTAACACTACAAATTCAACAAGGCAATCAGAGATGGCAGACTTCACCCCACTGATGTCTGATATGTATGTATACTAATCAGTTTGAGTGCTGCCCCCTCTGTTGGCCAGAGGATGTATATTCAGGTGTGGAAACACAGACAGACAGACACCGCCGCCCAAAACAATACTTTGCTCCCACTCCGTGGGGTGAAGTAATAAAACATTTCCATACAAGTTTTTACGCTTGCTTGAGGAAGTTTCTGTCGTTTTCGACGAATAATAAATTGTCCAATTGAATCCAACTCCTGAAGACTTCTCTCCATTTTCTCTCGTGGGTGGCCAAAGTTGCCAAGTTTGTCTCTCTTCTACTGTTTACTGGCAGATTAGCCTATAGCAACACATTACACTGCCATCTTCTGACAAGTGTGTTTCTGCAGCTTTGTTTATTGGCTCTAAACCAGTTGATGGAAGAGTTCCTTATTCAACTTTAATGGAAACATGGCTATTTCTTCAGGCTTTTTCTTTTTTTCATGAATGCTTTTAGACGACCATGCTCCTCTGCGTGATGTGCATATCATACTCTATAAGTATGCTTCCTATCCCAGTAGGGATTATGTGTACAATTGTAATTGATACAAGGAGAAAGGGAGAAGAAACTGGGTGTGACTGTTTTAGCACTTTGGAGGGAGACACAAAGAATATATCTCTATTGAGCTATTAAGTTACTCACATTAACTTTAAACAGCTACCTGATTTTATTCATAGATAAAACATTTTTTTTTATGTTAAAATCATGCGTTTCAACTTCATTCATGATTAAGTTATATTTTAGTTTCCTGTCTGCCTATTTTTTCATATATTTTACAGAAGGCATGCTGTCAAATATGCTCAAAGTCACTCTCACTGACTAAGTATGAAAGACCTCTGTAGGTTAGGCTTGTGCAGTGCACTCTGCTGGGGTTCATGTCTGTCATTCTTTAGGACTTAATGTGATTGACATTCAACAAGGACACAGTGGCCCTCGGCTAAAAGGACACTGCAAACACAGAGTACTGTATATATTATATGCGGCACAATATCACCAGAAATATGTTCAAGATTTAGTATGTAATCAACAGTATAATTGTACCGTTCCTAACTTGTAAAACAATGTTGAATTGGTGTCCTTATTTAACTTTTACTCCAACTGATGCAGTTTTCCTCCATAAAAATAACTCTTGTAATAAATCAGATGAGGAGGAAGAAGACACTAACAACAAACTTGCATTTTATTGCCTCACTAAGTGTGTGCTGACTGGACAAGATAAAGTGCCTAAAAAGGAGAAAATTTGGGACTGTTTGCATTAAAGCGCTCTATTAAGTGATTTAACTCTGACAAAACAAAAGAGATTTATACAGTCACAGTTTAAATACTCCCACTATGAGCTCTTTCTGAATAGACTTGGAGCAATAAAATTCACATCCCCAACATCATACTCTCTCTTCATATTCAGGTTTATGGAAATAATTTGACAGAATGTTGTTGGAAGTTAAGATACTGCACAGTATGTTTTTGTGTTGGCACGAGTGTGTGAGTGAAAGCGGGACAAAGGCGGAGTGAGGAGTATCTGATCGCTTGGCTTCATGCATTCATGCATGTGTATCTGTGTGTGTGCTTGCATATGAATTTGATTATGTACATCTTTGTGTCTTCGGCACGGAAATCAACAATAACAGCATAACCCAGGGGAGCATATTAAAGAGTAGGTCTCTCCAGTGTGTGTGTGTGTGTGTGTTTAAAAATAGGAACCGTGTGTGAGAGTGATGGGTGAACTTGCCCAGCTTACTCAGGGGGACTCAATTAAAATTTGCATTTTTTTCACCTTCCCTCACCTGCAGGACAAGGACTCAGGTGCAGGCCTCAAGCATGGTTTGTGTGTGTGTGGTTGGTTTTAGTGACGTTGTGGGGACATATCTTTACACAGTCATGTTGTGGGGACATGCCTTCCTTATGGGGACAAAATACAAATCCCTAAACTGGACATTTTTAAATTTTAGAGTAAAGGCTGGGTTTAATGTTGGAATAAGAGTTAGGGTAATAGGAATAGTCTGAACTGTGTCATATAAGAAAACATTGATTTGCAAAAGATATGATCAGTGGTGTCACATCGCGATCCGCAGCCACCACCTTGCCAGATTGGTACCATCTCTCTACTCAGATGAGAAGGAAGTGAGATGGCTTTCTTGTCAGCTATATGTCATTTTATGTGCCATTTTGTACTGTTCAGCTTTAGCTGGCTGTAAAATAAAAGGTGGCTGAAAATAGGCAACACCACGCTGAAAACAAGCTCTCAAAAAAATCTTTAAAAAATGAATAAAATTCCAAGAAAGGAACAATGGTAGAATCCAAATAAAGGTACATTCAGCTTACTTCACTACACACCAGCCTACACGTTTCATTTGCTGTACTATGATCCGTTAACAGAGTGGTGCGCTATCACAGTGGGACAGCTGTGCAGCCATGTCGCTGAAGCATGCTACCACAGTGACACCGTGCTAATTCGACTGTCAGCATGTTCATTATAATACAAGGGAAAATGGGACAGAGGGACAGGGACACATTCTGTTCTGGTAAAATCCAACCAAGATGTCTAGTGTAGTGGCACGGTGCTCAAACACAGCACATTACAGTCATGACAGGGTCTCTTATCTTCAATATTGCATGGAGAAACAGCACAAGATTTCTGGCAGACAAACAGAGCACAAATCTGAAAGACTACAAGTCAATTTATTGTGTGTTTGTCTGTCTGAAGTTAAAACACTTTACGTGCTGAAAGGGAAAACATCCACTCTTAAAAATGTGTAAACATAAAGATGTTTTGTGAAGTGTTTTCTTGAGAAAGTGAAGCCAAATATAATATTAGGGCGCTGCATTTCTACACCTTAACTTAGTTTCATAAATAAAAACAGCAGATGGTGGGATGAATTGACAGATGAGGGACTTGAGGTGATTGTTTACAAGGATTTTAATAATCATGACACAGCAATTAAGTTGTGATTTGCATATTGAGAAATCATTGAGATGAATGCTTACCAAGCTGGCTGGTGTCAACATGATTAGACAGCAGTAAATATAACAAATATGAACCATAAAAAAAGCATGATAAATGTAAAATGCTGGATATTTAATAATAATGTGCCATAAACGTTATGTGATGTGGCCTCAGACTGTTTGGTTCAACACTTATGTTTTTAACAAGGATGGATACAAGATATAAATGAAATATGACGACGCAAAAAAAAACAATTAAAGTTGCAGTTGGACAGTTTGGATGTTTGGCTGACGATAGGTTACCATGACAATTTCACAGGATCAGTCTGCAAAAATGTGTAATTGGATGCTGCGTGTGATGTGAACTAGCCTCTAAGTGGTGTTTTCTTCCTTTGTTGTTCTCGCACTGCACTGTTTCTAGTGCAGATTTTTTTGAGTATATGAAAATATATTTTCTCCCCCCCGAGGGTCAGTATGCTGCTGTTGTATATAAAGGAGTTCCTGTGTTATCACAGTGTGACCATTGCCTTTCAAGTCTGACTAACAGTTCATGAAGAAACTCCCGAAAAGGGAATGTTATCTCAAATAAACAACATCTCAACATTGACATCTCTTCTTGTGTCTGTAGGATTTGAAAGGCCTGCTGTGTTGTTGTTTCCATCAGCTGTTTATCTGTGCACAGTAAGCAAACTATCTAATGCATTCGTCTGTTAGATGCCCAAGCAATTTTGCTTTACTTCCTCCTCTGCAAACAAAAGCATACTTCACTGCTATGATATAATCTTTATTTTTCTGAAGATTCTATCAAAAAAAAAAAAGTCTATACTGCATCGGCTTAAAGAAAGCATCTCAATCCACTGGAACTCCCTACAAACTGCTTCCTTCTCCATGTTGCAGTCAGATGCATTACGCTGTTAATTTTGAGATAGGGGCCCACAGCAACCAGTGGGACTCCACTTTGCAGCTCCAACACTTGAGCTTCAAATGGCATTACTAACTCTGTAATCTAATCACTGGCCAGTGTAGTAATGCGGTCCACGGCACAAGCCCCAGGAAACTCTTGGGCATACAAGCAATTAATTAACTTAATTGCATGGTTAACTTAATTGATTACCTTGTTATTTTGCTAGCCTTGATATGGCTCCATTGCACAGTGAGATAATGTAGACATAATGTGAGTATTAGCCCACTGGCAGCATTGGTTTAAGGTATCTCCCACCCACTCCTTTCTGCTCTTGACTCAGTGAAACACAAAAGTGTCCTAGTCGTGCAGCGACTGAATAATTGATGTCAAATTATCATTCCATTATCATAAGCTTAATTAGTTTTATTTATTGGCCATTAGCTGAATACATCCAATCCGACACAAAAATGATAAGCGGGGCCTATGAGTGTACATGAGTGCTGCTGACTGGTGCCAGCACGGCTGAGTCACGCGAAGATAAGGCTGCGTAAGAACACAGCACAGGAATGAATTATGTTTCAGATCAGCCAATAATGGCCTCATTTTCTGGGGAATTCATAATGATAGCTCAGATATAACTTATCTAAAGCGGAAGTGTTACGAAAGAGTCGTTCTCTCAGTCAGAGGAAAAGAGAGAGGGATGGTTGTGCATGCATCCCTCAGTGTGAAGGTTGGTAAAGCCAGAGGCATTTATCAGTGGAATGAGTTGGCCTCAGATTTGGCCTCAGACAACTGTCATATCAACACTGCTTTAGGGTAGGGCAGCCAGCTTCTCTCTCTTCCTCTCCGCTCTTCATCCCCCACTCCCTGCTCCAGTTCTCCATTATCTCGTTGCCTCCTCTCTCTGTCTTCCCCGTCCGACTTGTCCTAATCTCCCCTTCTCCCCTTCTGCTCACTCATCTCCATTCTTTTCTCGGTCTCACACTGTTCCTCCCTCCTCTCTCTCCTCCAGTCCTCCGTCTGCTGTGCGTATGAGGGATGACTCTTCCTCCTGGCCTGAGTATATTAGCTCCCCGGCCTCACTCTTTCCTGACAGCTCCGACCTTGTTAGAACTGGAGAGTGAGACGTCCACTTTTACAGCTGTAAGAAGCTGCAAGGGCAGCTGCATGTCTTTTTTTTTTTTTTTAAGTTTTTAGTTTTACCCTTGAAGATGGATGTACATAAACACATCATCATCAGGGGATGATCATTAAGAGGAGAGCTGCCAGCGCCAAAACATCTCACTTCAAAACTCTGTGTATCTATTTTTATCCGGAGGACTACAGCTGGGGTTTCGAGATTCTTTCCGAAACTTCTTTTGAAGAAAACTTCTCGTAATGTCTCATAATGGCTCGGCACATAAGTGGCACCACCCACCTCACGAGCACACCTTGATTTTTACACTTCTTATAAAAACCAATTACCATTCTCTATCATGCTCCATGGCACCATTAAATGAGCTCATTAAATACCTTTAGGATTACAAATCAAAGTAATTGGCAATTAGGATTTACCTAATTGTGTAAAAACTTCAAGGATCTGATGCTTTCTCACTTAGTTTGTAGCACTGCACCGGGAAATATCGTGCTGTATACTTGTTTATCACCTGAGCCATTCTGATGATTGATGCGGACAAGCAGAACCAGCCCGTATCAGATTTTGATATACTCACCACAGTAAATACTACAGCTGGAGCAGAGAAGAACAGCTAACTAGAAAAAGCTCTCTATCTCTTTGAATGACGTGGGCAAAGATATCAGGGCAACCTTGATGTCAAGGTGAGAAAATGACACGTTTTGTTTGAGCTTCATGTCTCTTTAGAGTGATACTCTGCAAAAAAGCTCTCTTTAGAGATAAAAAGAGTCTACTGCACTGGTGGCATGTAAGTAGGCCTTCATTTACTCAAGCACTTTAGTTAAGTACACTTTTGAGGTACGGGTACTTTACTTGAGTATTTTCATTTTATGCTACTTTATACTTCTACCGCCTCTTCATTTTGGAGGCAAAATACTTCTTACTGCCCTGGATGTATCTGACATTTTCAGTTACTAGATTTAGATTATAATACAAAACATGAATCAACTGGGACATTTTGATATATTTTTAAAAAGCAAACTCTACTTGTTTAGTCTCTTTCTTTTTTTAATCTGTCTATTTATTTATTGTCTTTTATTGTTTTAGTCTGGCTTTTAATAGAGCTTTATTTATTCATTTTTAGTACAGTCTTTAATTAGGTTTTATGTGGTGATGATAATAATATTAATATTAACTGTTATTATTGTGTGCAGCACTTTGTGTTACATCCTATTTGTATTAAAAGTGCTATTCGAATAAAGTCTGATTGGTTGATTTAATTAAAATGAACACAGTCTTTAGTAATTTATACATTAATGCATCAATAGTTGTAAGCCATATATATATATACACACACACACACAGGGGGCTGCAAAAGTAGGTATACAGTAATGAGAAACAAAACGTGCTAACTAGCTCCCAGTTAGCATTTAGCATAAAATTGCAAGACGATGACCATGTAATTAAAGTTTTTCACACTATCACAATTGATAGTGATCTAGCCTAATATTACCTTTTAGGTTTCCACTTTTTCTACATTCGACATGAATAAAACATTGATTTGAAATGTTTTTACTCAAGTCAAGCGCTACTTCTGCTGGGGTACGGTAACCCTGTTGGGACAAACAACATGCAGAACTGCAGTAGACCATAATAAAAGTACTTCCATGGCACTTTCTTTTCATGATTATGATTACATTTGGGCTAAGAGTGCATGCTTGCTTGTTGTATAGTATAGCACTTTTTAGTTGTATATATTTTGAATTTGAATCCAGTTGAATATTGGGGATGATGGCAGGCTGATGGAAGTTTGCAGTTTACTCACTTATGGACACCAATAACTCACTTCACTTTCACTTAAATGTGAAAAGTTTTCATGGAAAACCTCCAAATGTTGGTCTTAAATGCTGAGTATAATTTTTTTCTGAGCTAATTGCTCTGTTTTCCTCTACTCAGTGTGCCTTCAGTGTATGTTAAATGTCTGGTTACTTTACGGCATGATGTATCTAAACAGCCTGAGGCTACTCTATGGAAACACCAGCCTCTCTGACACAGTGTGGCCATTTAAATAGAACAGTAAATCAAATTTTGCCGCAGGGAATAAAAGTCCATTTTCTTAGCCTCTATCACAATATATAGAACTTTTGCACAATATATGGCATGCCTGTGGGTTCCTCTAAATTTAGGGAATGGGGTGTGATTGAGGTCTGAATGTGAAGTCTTGGTACCTAATTGCTACCTCTGCACTGTGAGTCATAAAAAGTGCTCAGTAGATCTGCTACTTTATATGACAATGACATTGCAGTATGAACTCAGAGTGAGCTGCTGCCAAAACTGAAAAGGCTTATTCACTGCCTCTATTTAGCTCATGTGCAGGAGTTAAAACACACACACACACACAAGCTTAAATATTCAGGAAGTACCACTCATGTGTGTTTGTCCTAGTTGCATCTAAAAGGATTTGGTCATGCTTGGATTCCTCTAACACTTCTCATGTGCTGTTATTTCCATGTAGACTAGGGCAACACTTTGGGGTCGGTTGACTGAAGCTACATGCAGAGGGTTTTTCTGGTAGGACAAAAAGTACACCGCCACTGTTATTTGTAGGCAGACTTGTGCTGCTGGTGCTTGACTGTGAACTTAGGCAGTGCTTCAGAATACTTAAATAGTCCTTTGCCATGCATTGCCCCTTTGGCTGATAAGTTTCATCATGGGAGAGAGTTAGTTAAAATGCACTTTTTAAAACTTTGATTTGAAGATATTGGGTGGATTAAGCCTCTTTGCAGTTATTCTGATTAAATGTGAAATACTAGTAAATTAGCAAATGCAAAGAGAATATGCACACAAGAAGCATCTGCTGCAAAATACAGTACAAAAGTACAAAAAAATCTATTCATTTACGTGCCCTCCCCCCTTTCCCTTTGCTCATGAGTCTGTCACTCATTGGATCCTTGTTTCTCTTCAGGTGCAGGCAATGAGGCTGATTGAGGGAAGGTTAGAAAGGGGAGTGGTGACCACTTCCCTCACTCTCTCTGCCAGCAGCAGCAGCAGCCACAGCAGAGCGGCCTGTAGCTGGTGCTCAGGCCTTTTGTTTGCTCTGGTTTTTCCTTTGTTTTCTGGTGGGACTGGTGGCTCAGTTTTCGGTGTTTATTTCTTGTTTTAGTTATGGTTCGGTGGTAGAAGGGGTTCTTTTGGATCCGACGGCCCATTGAGGGTTGGTCCAAAAGTTCCCCTTTCTTTTGTTGATTTTGGCCGGCTCACCAGACCTTTTGTTTCTCAGTAGTTATGTTTTGGGTTGTTTGAACATTTTTTTAATAAATCATTGTTTCTGACTGCACCTGACTTTGTGGTAATTGTTACCTGCCCTTTATTGGGAGCCTTTTGGTGGGGGTCGTAACACCAATATTCAAACCTCTATTCATGTGACGACAATATGACCAGAATCATAGTCGCATGCATTCCTTTCAAACATAAAACTGTCAGCAGGGAAAAAGGAGAAGATGGCAAATCTCTGATAGCTTCCTGTTTGACCTCTCTTCTTTCTCAATAACTTTTAAAATCCGACTCATTGTTGGTACGAGATATACGCCTAATGGTGTGTGTGCGTCAGTGCACTGGGGCCTTTGATTGCATGCATGTCCTATCCTTTACCAACTTGCTCTTTTTCATTTCCACAGTCTTAAAATATAGAATTTCCTCTTTAAATCTGCTCACTGTGGTTCTGTATCACAGCCAGAGTCTTTTAAAAACAGCACACTCAGCCACCTGGTCTTTGGTGTCCTCCATTGCTGCTATAACATGGCAGCGGTAATAGAAAACCATAAAAGGCCTGTACGTGATGACAGAGTAATAACAGTAGATTTAAACTGTGGCAGACCGGGCGGCCTTTTCCCGGCGTTAATGACTAATACAAATGCATGTCTAGGAGCCAATAGTTGGAGGTCAATAATCATTGTTTATTACCTTCATTATATGAAAATGGCAAATGTTAATAAAATTGATCATTTTGCTTTTGAGTGCAGTTGAGAGAATAGCCCCGATAGAATTGTAAAGTTCCCTGCTTTGGTTTAGGACGAATGAACCCGATAAATTCCCAGGATTACATTCAACAAATTCACGTATTGATTGTGTGCTGTGTGTAATTTCACAGAGTGCTATATGATGGGGAACACGGGAGAGAGGAATGGAGAGAGAGGTGCAGGGGGTGAGGGAGGCTGGCTACAGAGAGGCAACAGAACTAATATCAGCAGAGTCACACTGATAGGCGCGTGCACGCGTACACGCACGAAACACACACACTCATTCAAAGCCATTTCCTGAGCCGAGCAGTTGCCTGCAGTGTTGAGGGGTGGCGTGACTGGGATGGGACCAGCCTCCTACAAACAGCTTTGAATGCTAATCAGCTAACAAACGGGGAAGGGAGATCTAAATGAGAGCTAACTAGACCCGGCTTATAATGATGTAACCAAGCGTCCACCAATCAGGTTTGAAGGCTGATGACCTGACTGACTGTATACAGGTTGGGTGCAAATTAGCCTGTACTAGTACAGCAGTTTGATGGAAGTGGGTCAGTGCAGGAGTGGATGTATGAGTATTAAGGAAGAAGACACATGTAGAATCTGATCTGGTCTCTTTGTCTCTTTCACTGAAGGAAATGTAATTTCATCACCTGATCAACAGTTCTGCAAAGACATGAATCACACTTTGCATGTTGGAGTGAATAAATGGTGGTTCAAGTTCACTTGTTGTTGTACAATTTGGTCAGTTGCTTGACTTGTTGATGTTGTTCACAGATCTGCACAACATCTTCATGAAGAATCATGCAAAAGCACAGTTTTAAATCTTGTTTCCAGAGATTTGCTCATGACTTTCTTGAAGTCATTCAGCATGAAAATAAATGACAAATTCGATGTTTTGCTTGACCCCAGTTTGACTAATACCAAAAACAGATTTGTCAACAAATCAACTAAGAGGGGGCAGCCCTCAGTGTACAAATTGACATTTCACAATGCATTATCTGTTTTCAGCTCTTTTCACAATGGTTGAAGTCACTGATTTCCATGCTGACTGGCACCCAACCCTGGAAAACTATTTATATCCTTTAGCAACATTTAACCTGGGTCTCCAACTGTCAGAACGGTTAGGCTCCAGCATTGTGACTGAATTTATTCATCAAATTCACTTGAGTAATTAAAGATGGCACATTAATAATCCCTGTGGGACCCCTTATTAATTCCCTTTTAAAATTCCCCATTAATTATTTAGATGAACTGAAAAGTTATTTGTCTGAAAAGCAATGAGACAGAAAATGTAACAATAAAAAGGTGATCTTTGTAGGTAATTTAATCTCCCTGGATAGTTCAGAACAATAATCCCATTTCTTTCAGATTAATATGTACACATCCCCTCAAATAGTAGCTTTATCCGTCACAGCTGAGTCCCGTGCTTATGCTGCCATCTCCTGGTTAGGATTGACCTATATTATAAAAAGAATAGGCTGTACACAGGACTGTATTGTAGTTCATAACATTTGCGCCACTGCTTAATCAAGCAGATAATGAGCAATAAGATCTGAAGCCGTCTGTGTGAGTGTGTGTGTGTGTCCAAACCCGTGCAGGACCGGGATTCCAGTATAAATATTTATGCCTGGCAAACAGATCAATGGCCATTAAAAAGGTCAAGGGCAGATGATGATGGATGCTGGCTGTATATATTGATATATTTTGACCGCAATAATGAATTACAAATGTGCACACGCTTGCACACACACACAGACAAGCATACCAAATGATAGGGATTAATTCATTGATCATGCTTTAATCTGTCATAATTAATTCCATAGGAACAACTGTGATGAGAGCAAGCCTCCATTAAACAGATAAATTATTCAACATGAGGAGGAGGTGGACCCAAGATAAATGAGCGTAGCAGACTGGTGCCAGCAGTCACAGGCTGAGGCTAATTACAGTCTTTTCTTGGAAACTAGCACAGGTTAACTTACAGTAACGGTTATGTGGAAATAACATAGAACTGTAATTGGACGCTCAGGTTAACATAACAGTTCATAGAAGCACTTGGGCTTCATTACAGTCGACTTTGAATACATCTATGTAAGATGAAGTGGAAGCATATCATAAATTTGTTGACCTATATTCCTTTATATAGCCACTTCGTTTCTAGCTGAGAGAGCTTGTCCCAGTTGGAATCAAATCTCTCACTAACTCCCAATAGGTTTCTCCTTAAAGCTGTGTGTACGTTTCTTTGTTTCTTTTGTGATCATTAAATCTTTATACTTACAGAATTAAGCCCCGGAAACTTGGCGATATCCGAGATAATGATCATTAACATCATTAACTTATAAAAGAGTGGCAAAGGGGTTTAATGGATCGTAGGCATAACAATACACCTGGGGCCAGATGTATAAAACTTTGTGGATTTGAGAGTCTTTTATGTACAAAAAAAGATGCATAGGCAGTCTTTGTGCTAGATTTATACATCCCTGCATATGCATTGTTCTGTATTACACAACTCAGTCATCAGGAAAATGTACACACTGTTCTTCACTGTGTTCTCGGTCTGGAAACATCCTGCAAGGCCACCTGATCAGCCTTCAGTGTTGTTATACAAAGCCAGTACACACTAGTATTATATGTCATTAATTATAAAAGACATCGAAAGACATAACTCAGTCAAGCAATTCATGAATAATATCCATCCGGTTGTATTTTATTTCATTTGCAGCATCATCTACAGCTGTATACAGGCACAGGGGAAGACATTGGGTTTTTATATTCATGAGCATCATTTGAAATGAAAAAACTCCTTTTCCTGCTCTTCATAGGTGATCTCACCCCGTCATAATGCTGTAAGGCATGTCACAAATCAGACACTGTCTCTTTACACTCCTAAATATTAGGAAATATTTGTAGAACCTGTCCTGGGCATCGTTATAATTAGAGCATAATTCTTTTTTTGTGTGAAGTGACTCATTTGACAGGTACTTATATATGACTAACACACCTGACCAGCTTTGGTTTTCCCATTTTCGTGATTCAGCCCGTTCCACATTTTAAACTGTAAAAAAATTAAGTTGGCAAAAAGATAGAAACTAATTATTAACAGAAACACATCAGCAGGGAGCTACCGATGCTGCATATACAGCACATTAAAGCACTGGTATAAACAAACTGTTGACAGCTTAACAACCCGCTCTGCTTAATATGGACATAAAATTCGCTGAAATATAATTATCATAAGATTTTACTGTACTTCAGTTCAGACTTCCACTGAGCACATTAAACAAGATTTTCTAAACTGCATAATGCTAGCCGTTTCAGTCAGAAAGTCTGAGAAAGAATTTCAAGTACATATTGTGATCTAATAAATCCGAGCTTAATAATAACCTTCTTCATGAAATCACAACCTGTCAGCCTTTACGCCGTGTGCTAGAAGAAGGTTTCTCTGCACAGTGGACAGGTGGACTTGTTGCTGGATGTGAACCATTTGTACTGTGGAAAGATGAGAAAAAATGTGTTAGTGCAAAAGGCGACAACAAAACAATGTTAAATAGCAAAGTACGTTCCCTTTAAACTGTATGTTGTCATGCATTACAACGTATAGGGGATTTTTTTTATATTTAATTAAGATAAGACACTGCACAAAACAGCCAGTAGTTATGCTTTTCATTTATATAGAACGGAAGCTGCCAAAATAAAAACTATTAAATAAATGATTAGATAAATAAGTGAATGGGCCATTAAATGGGACAAAAGAAAATTAAATAAAGGTCTGCATTAATTAATATTTCTTTTTACTTGTTTTTTATTCTCTTCTGAGTTAATTTTCCTTTTTATTTATTTTTCTGCTAAAATGCCCTTTATTTATTTTTTTGCATTTTATTTCTAATTTCATTTGCATTTATTTATTCAATCATCTATATTTTGTTACTCACTGTGTGCCGGAGTTAACATTTATATACAGATTGTTGCCAGTGCTATTGTTCCCTCTCTGTTATTATATATGCTCAAAGTTTATCAATATATAGTGCATTATAATATCAGTGGAGAAGCCACAGAATATCTTGACCGCCCACCACTGGATGTAATATGATCTTGAAACAGATCTTACCAAACACGCTGAGTGGAACTTCTTCTTGCAGGTGCGGCAGCCCTTCTTGGGCAGCGAGTAGTTGGAGCCGTGGATCACAGAGAAGCAGATCATACAATCCTCTATTCCCTCGAAACGCTTATCCACGTTGTTCTTCCAGAGAGCCAGTCCCTCCATTATGCTGCCGTTCTGAACATACACAAACACACATTTACAATTTCTGAATTGTTTCATCCTTATTTTCTCTGCCGAGCCCTAAAACCAGCACATCTTCACAGTCTCCTTGGCCTTTATTGCTCAAGAACAGTGGTAGGGATGGAATCTGGCTCCAGGTTAAAGAACAGACACAACTCACAGCACCAACTTCTTGCATTTATATCCACCGTGTGTTTGTGTTTCTACCTGATGTGTGAGATAGGTGCTCAGCTGCAGCATCCAGTTCCTCCACTGCTGTACAGAAACTCCCACGCGCCTCCCACTCTCCACAGTGATAGTGCCTAGAGGGTAGTTCTGTGGTAGCTGAATCACCAGCTCAATGAAGATGTCATCCACAGAATATGTAGCAATCACCTCCCGCGCTGCCGAGCGGGCTTTCACCTGGGGCGATAAGATAAATATGAACACTGTTTGCCTTTGCCACTGGGGGTCTGTCAGTCTTACAGTAAGTAACCTAAAAACAAGTAAAGTTGTAGTTACAGAGCAGTATATTTGCTAACTTACAGTCATGCTGTCAAACATTTGAGTGCTGGAGTGGACGGATGAGATCTCCTGGGCTGAGAGAACCGGGCTGACGTATTTAATAGTGAACTTCTCCACTGCTGCGCTCACTCTCTTCTCCTGGCCGTTCCACCACAGCCGCAC
Source organism: Serranus cabrilla (assembly GCA_903364295.1). Taxonomy (NCBI): domain Eukaryota; kingdom Metazoa; phylum Chordata; class Actinopteri; order Perciformes; family Serranidae; genus Serranus; species Serranus cabrilla. The sequence goes on from CAFUXE010001430.1 coordinate 809,456, forward strand.
CATGGCGGGCAGGTCCTGCACTGTGCTGTAGTACACGCTGCAAGCCAGGTGAGGGAGCTCCCACTCGACGCTCTCGCTGTCTGTGGGCAAAAAGCAGGAGACGAGGGGAAATATGAGCTTGTTTACAGTTCACCAAGCTTAAACGTATGCTGTGTTTACTACTTACTGTCAACAGCCAGAGACTGGCTCTCTGTAAAGAATGTTTTGGTCTCTTTTGTGTCCGCCCCCTGGCCGGGGTAGATGGGGTTCTCGGGCATCAGTTTGAAGAGGTGAAGGAGCAGCTTGTTAAGAGAGCAGCTTCTCTTAAGATACTGGGCATAATGGGCTCGCAGCTAGAAAAAAACATCAGAAGAGCAGTCAGTGCTGCTACATGCACTCTCAAACGAACTACACGTCAAACCAGTGAAAAATCTACGACTTAACAAGTGATAATCTGAGGGCTTGTCGTGACTCACGTGGGAGGGAGAGGATTTGAAAAATGTGACGAGCAGCTTCCAGGCCAGCAGGTACCCCAGGATGCAGGAGTACTCCACACTGAGAGGCTGAACCACCGCAAACTCCCCTACTTGAACTCCTGCCAGGATGCTATCACACAGTTCCTCACAGGTTGACAGGATGGCCATCAGAGATGCTGGAGGAGAGCTGAACACAGGGAAGAAACAGAAATGTAGGAATAGTTTAAACAAAATCTAATGTGGAAACACCTAGAATCCACTCACTATTACCTTTGTGAGAAACCCACAGTAATAGAATTCCCTCCATTTACTTACAGACACGGCTCGTCTCTGTCATCATCAGACTTGTTGTTGTCTCCTTCTCCATCACACTCTGGCAGCTCAGGCATGACCCTGTTTTAACAATAAGCAACTGTGTTATTTTTCTTCTACATGTTGTGGTGATCATTACGTGATCATTCCCTGAATATCTCAGAATAGCTATAACAGATTTAAGCAGAAATGTTCAGTCTGTTATCACACTGATACACCCTCAAACAAAGGTCTTACTTTTCTAACAAGTGGTACACAGTGATCTGCAGAGGTCTGGCTTTAAACAGCAGCAGGGGACAGAAGGTGTTGAGGAGCGTCTGGAGGGGCTCTGGCAAGTTTGTCTTCTGGTCTGCTATGAAGCGTGGTGGCAGGGAGTTCTGTTTTAGCTGCTGCACAGGCACATATGTCAGGGCCACGCCGACTGACCGCAGCACCGCCAGTGGGAACACGGGGTCATCCGGTTCAGTGAAGGCATCTGCATTCAGACAACAGACAGAAGGACTATGACATGTGAACTCATGAGTAAGATTGGATAAGATGTTCCTTTATTAGTCCCACAACGGGGATATTGTCGGGACTATAACAGCAAAGTGGATGGTTAAAATAGAAGAAGCATCAATAAAATAACAAATAGTAAAAAAGCAACATAAACCAGAAGAAATATAAAACAAATCAGGAACTGAATATATAATTTACACAGATCACTGCACAGAGAAATATTGCAGATTAAAGATAAAATAAAAAATTCACCTGAATGAAATATTGCACATTGTGGAATAACTTTATAAATTATAGTGCAGTTGTGTTGTGCAACATTAAGTAAGTAAATAAATGTGTCTTAACTGCACAAATGTTCATCTCCATTTTTCCACTATCATGGGAAATGCTAAATGAAAAGTATTAGGCGGGTTTTGGCGCTGGAATTTGAGAGCAGGTTTGTTTCCCAGAAATTGTGTCATAACATCCTGAAATAAAATCCACACCTGTGATATTGACGGGCAGAGGAAGCAGCAGGTTGTAAATTCCCTCTACAAAGAAGTCTGTCCATTCAGCAGTCAGCTCAGACGGCAGCTTCTCCCGTATGTCGGGCGAAGACGATGAAAAGAAGTGGTTCAGGTTCACTATCAGTGCGGCGTTCTCACACAAGAACAGCTGCACCCATGGGTTCCACAGACTGCTCACGTTCTCACTGGCAGTCTGAAATTAGAAGCAAGGAAATGCAGTCAAATATCAGGAAGGACAGCAGATGCAAAAATGAACCAGAACCACAGCCAGTGGTGCATTCACATGCTTCTTGCATTGTCCCATTTCATAAGCTAAGAAGTTTTTCTTCCAATTGTGGTGGGCTCTTGAGAATTATGTGGAATTTGTTTTATTTTACAAAAAATATTATATCTTCTACTTTAATGCATGTTCTAGTTCAAAGAGTTTTAGGGATATTTTGGTGACGATCATGATAATGTGAACAGCAATTATTTCGGCTGGTTGAAAGGAAGAGTCAAACTCTGTAGCTGACAGTGGCCTTTGACCACAAAACAACACAACAGGTACGATCTGTGTCTCACCTCCAACCAGGCTAACATGGAGCAGAGCAGGAAGTCCCATTGGCTGCCCCCCAAAACTGTCGGACAATGAGTCACCAGCCAGGACAGGAAACGCATCATCTCCACAGCAAGGTTCAACTGTTCTGCAGTTGCTTTAGACAGGTCACTAAAATACCAAGATGTGACAAATGTACATATATCAGTAAAAATATCCAAACTTGGAAAGTGTTTCAAGGGATACAATTAACATTTGCGTGATTTTATTACCTGCTAAAGAGGAACCAGTCCTCTTTGCTGGTTCTCCACTCCATCACGGTGGCCAAGATAGCAACCACAACCTCCTCCTCTACGTGAGTGTTGGCTTTCAAACAGCACAGCAGCACCGCCAGGCAGCCATACACATCTGTGACACATGACCCAAAATCATTATTTGCTTGGTTCAAGTCCAAAATGTCCATGACAAATGTATGAATGTGTGTGTTTACGTGTGTAATCTCACTGTCATTCTCCTGCCAGTTGATTATTCCAGCAGTTGCCAGAGCAGTGAGGGTCTCTCTGTCCTCTTTGGTCATGGCGGGGCAGAGCACCTGCAGCGTGCTCAGTGTGCTCTGAGACACTGGGAACAAACTGACCAAACATAGTCGTCAGTATAAATCAGTGGTGAGAGTGGTCATAAAACAGATTTAAATGTGAAATTAAAAGCATTTAAAATGACATTAATAACATTTTTTACCTGTCCGCACTGCCGTAAAGCTTCCTCACAGCTGAACTGTGAGTGGCTGCCAAGTTGTTGGTGAGGATGTAATTTTCTAGAGTCAGAGACCATAGACCTCCATCCTCCACTGACCTACAAGAGTAACAATACAATACAAATATGTTCAGTGTCCACTAGTGAGAGCGAACGGTTTTTTGACCACAGCAAAAAATTTCATTTTTGAAAAGCACCAACAAATACAGATTTAAGCAGAATATTTCATTTGGTACAGCCTTAATTAATTGCATAAAATGCTGAAGAGGCTGCATGAAAGCTGTTTGTGTTAATTCTGTGTGTAGCGCACCTCAAGTAGAGGGTCCCCAGCAGATCTTTCATTGGAACCTGGCTCTGGAGTCCCTCTAACAGCCCCGAGTCAGTCAGCAGGCTGTGATAGGCAGGGGTGTACTCCACCTCCTTACACCACTGCAGCACATACAGCAGTTCTGAAACTGCCAAAGACAAGCATGCACGCATAAACATATTAAACAGCATCGCAGATGTTCAAAAATAAAAAATCTCTCTAATGCATAACATCCCGGGGAAGCATTCTTTAAATACATGCAACAGAGGTTTTATGTCTTCTATGCAAAACCAGTAATTTCTTCACTTTCATCCTTAAAAGAAATTACAATACACAGCAAGAATGTTGCAGGTCTGAATCCAGCTTGTATGTCACAGCTTAGGTTTAGTTGGTGACTATGTGTCAGCCCTGTGAAGGTCTGGAGACCTGTCCAGGTTGTACCCGGCCCTCGCCCCAATGTCAGCTGAGATTGGCTGAGATAGAAATAATGAATGGATGAATGATCAAATTAGAGTACAGTCTGTGAGGAGGTTCAGATAGGTGGCTTGCTTTAAATGTAACGAGGCTCAGTGAACATTTACAGGAGTGTGATGAAATTAAGAAATTCTTGAGGGAGATAAAAAATTAAATCATGATCATGTTTTTCTGTGAATATTCAACCAGACCCCAAAGTGATATTGCTACACACGTATCAACCAGTTCTCAGTTTGAGAGTGCATACATTTCCAGAAAGGTTGGGACGCTGTGTAATATATCAAAAAAAGAAAAAAGAATGCATCTAATTCAGAATTCAGAGCATATATTTACAAAGATCAAAAGGTTTCTCAGTTGAGAAAACATATGTTTTTATTGAATATATGTCAAAAAGGATAAGCTAACTATTGCATTCTGTTTATTTACGTTTAAGCAAACATCCCAGCTCTTTGAAAGGGGTTGTAAATGTATTGATTTTCCAATATTGTAGGCAAAACAAATGATAGCTTTTAACTGGAAGAAAATATATGCATCTCCAACTGGCCTCTGAATTAAGAGCAACATATACCTTGAAAAACAAGGGCTGTATAATGAAAAATCAATATAGACATTGATTTAAAAAAACAAACATGGAAAACACAAAGTTACAAAAACTGTTTGTTCATATCCTGTGTGTGTGTGTACCTGTGTGCTTGAGGCTTGGCAAGTGTGAAGGACATTCTGCCTCCTTTTTGTCACAAGGTGTGAATGCAACAGTCCGAGCAACTCTCCCCAGCAGGGCACAGGCACAGAGGTGGGCTGGCAGCCTGGTGGACACCCTGGACTTCCAGATGTCCATGGAGGGCTTTTCGCAAACTCCTCTGTGACGGCTGGCCAGTAAGGGGGTTTTGATCCACTGCACAGAGCAGAAAAAAAACAAGAACAACACATGAATATCAGGTGTCTCTTGTTGAGAAATGTAATTAAAACAGAATCCTGCTAGAGTAAGTTCTTGACAATCATTGTATGGTAGTTGCTAGTTGTTTTAAGTCAGGATGTCAGATTGGCCGGCTCACCTGTGGCGGTAAGGCTTGTCTGATTCTCGTCCATTCTGTCTGGCTGGGGGTCAGTTGTGTAAAGAACTGGACGAGGACAGGGGAATCTTGATCACACACAGAGATGATTGTCTCCACTATGCTCTGTACTGCCAAAATTAGAACCTGCAAACTAAAGTATAACACCAAGAAGAGTTAGCTAGAAATGCAACAAAACCCTGCAACTGGGTTCTTAAAAACTACAGGACTTTTGTTACCTTTTAATATCCATAGAGACTGTGAGCAGCTGGTTTGTCACCCACAGGGCCGCACTGTGCAGGAAACCACCTTCCTTGACTTCACATTCAGAGTGCTGAACCAATGACCGCACCCCGGCCACACACACTTTCCTCAACTTATCTAAAAGTGAGTCTTTGAAAGAAAAGAACAAAAATGTGTTATTTAGCATCCCTGAAAATTATATATATGTTTCGCACTGTGCAAGTACCTACCAGACAGGCGGGTGTGTGTTTGATCTTGGGCAGTGAGCTGGAAGACTGTGAGCAGGAGCTCCTCAGCAGAGAGAAGCAGGAGACAGTCTTGTACAGAAGAGAAGAACGTGGAAGCCACATCACAGATGAAGCAGATGAGTGGCTCCATGTTGCCTGCATCTGACAGACTCTTGGTCTCAGACAGAGTGGCATGGAGCCTCTCCAAGATCTTCTCCATGTACACCTCCCCTATTAGAACCTCTGCACAAGTAAAAGAAAAAAAAGAAGATACAATTAGCACATAGCTTGGCGACCAATAGGAAAATTCACTTCCACTGACAAATAAAAAAAGATGCTGGTGTGTGTATGTGTTTACCATTATTGTGGTGCTGAGAAAGGACCAGGCTGATAAGTGTCCAACTGTGTTTGCTGGTACAAGAGGTAGAACCAGGAGAGGTGCTTCCCACCTTGCACAGCTCCTCAGTCAATCCCAGGAGCCGCTCACCCAGAACTGAACCTTTCAGCCAATCCCGACAGCTCTTAAGAGTCTCAGGATCTATGCATGCCTGACAGGACAGATAATAGCACAGGTGATTATAGCAATGTATATATGATGCACAGGCAGATAGTACACTTTGATCTGTGTGAACAAAGGACACGTACCCTCTGTATGATTTGCAGGATTATTCCCCACTGTAAATCCATCTGGAAACCAGAGGGAAGAGTGTTAATGTCAGCAAAGAAATAACGGCAACATAATACACATCGTGACTTCTGCATCTTGTTACCGTGGTGATGTGGTTGAGGATGCGGGTGGTCTCCTGCTGGCTGCAGCAGTACAGTGAGCTGAAGACCATCTCCACCAGGTGCTCAGTGTCTCTGCGCCCTTTTTCAGCCAGCCACACCACCACCCCCTCCAGCAGGAACTGCATCGCTGGATTCTTCACGTTAATGTCGTCCCTTTGCTCACCGTCTGTTATTTTGTCATCCAATTCCACTAATGTCTAAGAGAAGCAGAGTTTAGGAAAAAAATGTCACTTCAATCCTTAGCGCCATACCAGGGTTTTTGCATTTTCAAACCCATTAATTAAAAATCCTTAAAATATGTTGAATATTACTGCCAATAATTTGTTGCTGTGCCAAAAGTATTTATACTGAACTCACCCCATTCAATTGTACATTTTTCTCACAGATTTAACCATAGCTCAAAATGACTGACACTGAAATACACTCTTGTCTGTAACTGTCAAAAAGGACTTACACTGAAGACCCTGGGTGTGTGGAAAGACTGCAGGAGAAGGGAGAGGAAAACAAGATGTCTCTCCGAGTTTTTCTCATTCACATGCACCAGGCACAGCTGTGCCAGCTGGCACACAACATCCTCAAAATGCTGTGTGTGTAGGGACCCAAATGTCTTCTCATTCACCAGCTCCGACATTGTCTGAACAGGTTTCTCAACACCAGCCTCCTCAACTCCAGTTTTTTCATTGTCTTCTGGCTTAGAGAAACAGATCTTGACAGATTTCTTCTTCTGGACGTGCTTTCTTTTTACTCTCTCAGGGTAGCGCATTACCTGAAGACATAAGAGAAAGTGAGAAAAGATCAATTTAGGCATTGTGTTTTCGGTTTCACTTAGGCCACTTTTAAAGACATGAATGGCTCAGACAGCTCTATTGATCTTCTGTATCCTTGTTTAACTGAACTCCGAGATTCCCCCAAAACCAAACTCACCTGCAGCAAGGTGGCTACCCCTTCCAAAGCCTGTGGATCTGCATCTTCACTGTCGGCATAACGCACAAACAAAAGACCAAGTCCCTCCCAGAAGTCTGCCAGAAGCCCTTTAAAGACATCTCCACTGTCATTAGCTTCATCTTCACCATGTAGGCCTGCCCTTTTCTCCCAGGAAACAAGCATTTCAGTCACCAAAAGGAAAAGAGGTCCATTTTGAAGGGAGGGATTTCCAAGAGCTTTTTCTAGTAGCGGCAGGAGCTACAAAAGACAGACAACAAAACAATGTAAGACAGATGTGGACTTAAGTGGATCTGACATGATGGGAAAAGTATGTGCAACTGTGTGATCCCACCTGCTGTGAAATAAGCATGGTCCGCATTTTCTTCTGTTCCTCCTCCGCTTCTGTATTTCTTAGTACACAGTATCTCAAGCACTCAACAACAGAAGTCACTATAACTGCACTTTCTGATGGGCTGGCCGCTCCACGCTCACTAGAAAGACTGAGAGAAAATCAGACAGTAAAAGTTATGGAGCGTAATACAGGAATTATGGTTTCAAACTTAAATGACACACAAGTGTATTCTTTCATATTAATATATCTCAATATATGGCAAATTTGTGCAAAAAATCAAATGCAAAATAACAGAACATGCAATCTCCAAGAGAGCCCCAAGGATGATTAATTTTATTTAATTATACAAATTTGCAAAATATCATCGATTTGAGTGGTATTATTCTAAAATTACAACAGAATATGAGCATATTGTCACAACAAGGCTTCCTTGAAATTCGATAAATAATAACAATATTAAATTGTGGCTCAACCCAAGCGCACAAACAAGAACAACTTACCCCTGTATCAATGAAGAGAAGAATGTGGTGTAGAAGTCCAAGGTTGGATCAGTGACCTGCTGGGGCAGTTTACTGAGGAGTGGCATTAGATTAGGGTGGAGTGCTTTAGCCATGCCTTTGCCACCCTCTTTTAGGAGAGCCCATAGTTTAGGTAAGAAGCCCTTCTTTGCATTCACATGTGTCCAGCAATCCTGAAATAGGAGCAGAAAATCTAAGATTAGTTGTCACCTGGCACAACAACAAAAACTAAAAACATCTCCAAATGCAAGCAATTGTGACTCTACTGGTTAATATAACTCTTCATTACTACCTATGAAGTCTGCTGTAATGACACAGGGGGCAGACATTACAGAACACTTAAGAGTACATGAAGTCACCCTTTAAACACAAGCTTACAGAGATGGTAGACACGACATAAAGGACAGCTTCCCACACAGGAGGCAGCACTACAGGATCCGTGTCGTCGATGCTGAGGAGCACACCGGAGCTGAGTCGTGCTGCTTCAGCCTGGACCAGTCCTGGAGTGAACTCACACAGCGCACACACCATCTCGAAAAATGCCCCTCTCACCTGTGGAGCAACACATAGTAATTATTCTTCACGACAGATTACTGCATGTATATTAGGTGGCATTTGGCAGTACAAATGCCCTGTGGTAATTACATATTGTCCCTATTATTTAAACTGAGTAAAACTACAATATCTGCATGAGTCCTATTCAATGTCAAAGTACCTGTGGTGTCTTGTGTTTGCTGTATTTCCAGAACTTCCCAGAGTTAAGAAGTTCTGCTAGTCTTTCCTCTAAGGCCGTCCTGTCACTCTGGAGCAGCAGGGAGAGCAGTCTCTTCACTCCCAACAGAGAACTGGTCAGCATGCGTACATATTTGCCTTCTCTCTCCTCCTCTGTCACACTTCTAGAAAACAGGAGAAACCAGAGCCTCAGTAACGTTCGTTCAAAATATATTATCACTGGGCCAACGACACAATGAGATGAATGACACAGAGACTATATTGAGCTAAACTTACTGTGGATCACTCAGTGTGTCTGCTGTTTCCTTTAACAAAATATCTTGAAGTACCTGCGATATAAGAATAACAACAGTTTAATGTCAAATTTAGACTACAAATCACCATGTCCACATTAAAGCAACTACTAATACTCACATTGAGGATCTCATCCTTGCAGAAGCTGAGAGCCTCAGGCTGTTTGGTGGGTGAGAAAGCAGCCTGGAAGGCCTGGCACGCAGCAGAGGCTGCTGGTGTATAAGTGTCACACTGGGACAGAATCCAGTGGCCCATCAAGCTCTTCAGAAAGGGGGCCAAGCTGCGCCGCACTTTCAGCACCAGCTGCTCAAAGGCCTGCTGGGTGGCCTCTCTGATCCTGCGATCATGGTCCTAATAGACATAATGATGAAGACAAAATTCTCAACTTCAGAGATATTCCCTGCTGTTTTTTTTAAATGGGATACTCTACTATTTAGATTTGTCCAGCAGGATGGGATTAATCAAAAATGTATGATGATACTGTTAATTACGTGGTTAAGATGCACTGTTTCCATTCAAAAATGCTTTTTATGAATGTGTAGTGAATGACCAGCTCAGCTCACCACTGATATCTTGCAGTAAATCCTTGGCCAGTATGGCAGGACCCCTTTCACCTCTTCAGCATCCCGTTCCTGACACATGGCCCCAAAGTCCTGCACAGCCTGAGAAGAGTATACAGCTTTAAGACACACATCTGGACCAAAAACAACCAAATGACAGATTGCTTTTCATGTTTAAGTTATTTTACATTTGTGTGGGTTTTCTGTGATTGGCTCTGCTGAGATAACTATAAATTAAGTTCAAACTCACTTTCAATCTGGTAACGACATCCCTCTTCGAGAGTTTCCTGAGCACCAGGCGGAAATCAGCATCTACCAGGTTGTCTATCTCCTCCGCGCCGTGGACAGCGGGGACATAACTCAGCTCCGAAGTCACCGTAGTGTCGAAGCCCACAAACCCAGGAATGACGCCTCCTTCTCGGGTAAGTACCTCCGCCGCTCGGCCGCTACTGGACGGCTATTAGCGGGAAAGAAATGCGTCGTAACATATATATTACTAAAAATGTAAATATTTTTTAAAAATTAAAGTTAATTATAGGTAGACAAATAGAAACGTTGTGCTGGTTATGAAACAGTTGGGACCACAGCCGTACGTAGCCTTAACGAGCTAACATGAAGTTTACATTAGCTTGTGCTCGTGTTGCTAGTACTCTTACTTTAACACCGTATCGTTTGTTAATTTGTACTTACCCGAACATTGCCTTTGGTTCGCTGTTTATTCTTACCCCCCATGGATACACATTAACCTTAAAAGTATTAGTTTTTTACAGTAACTTATGAGTTATCAGCGTTGGCAATATTACATGATACAGAGCAAAAGCTACTGATCGTGCTAATGTGACGGAACTCGCGACTTCCGGTTTCAGTCTTTCAAAATAAATCATCCTCACTGAGTATACTGTATGCCTATGAACTTTGAAGAAATGTCTTTCCCTCATTCAAAGTCAGCCATACTCTTATTACAATGGTAGCATTTGATCACAGATCTGTTTACACATTTTTCTGTTTCACTTTTACAAATTGTAAACACAGAGAATTTGGATTATCCACGACCAGCATGCAAAAAACCTGTATGAGCAAAATGAACCACTAATTCAAAGTCAGCGTATAGATCAAAATAATAAAAACTTTGTTGAAGAATGTGAACATAATAAGTTGAACACAGTAATTCAGTGAGGATGGCAGTGTAGGCAACGTAATATTTTGTTTATTTTCTAGTTCATAAATAAATACCTACAAGTAAAATTGCTTTGTTTAAGAAGTGTTCTTTAAGTGGCATTTTTGTATTGACTTTTGTGTAGATACTATACACACAATAATGCTATATAGGTTATCCATTCTTTACTAGTATTTCCGTAAAAATACATACAATAGATTCTCCTGGTATTCTGATGTTTGTTTGTGTTAAGTCATGCAGGTCACACGCTTTTACTTGAATGGAAAGCCAGAAAAACGGAAGTGCTAACACTGCTTACATATGTCTACTTGACACTGATGTAGTTACATCCGGTATGGATTTCTTCTTCTCCTAAACATGGAGCAAACCAAAAGCATTGTGCGCTCATGTCTGCCCCCCGTAACTATATTGCAGGCACTACAGCCCTGTAAATAATTATCATGATTGTCAGATAAAGGCCTTTAAGTGCCTCCTGTAGAGTATGTATTGGTAGTAGTGTACTAGGGAAGGTCAGCAGCCCTAAAAACAATTTGGATTTTACATTTGCTGACCTTATCCATCAACTTTCATGTAAATCATTTCACAAGCAAAAACAGAGGAAACATTGCTCTTAAGTAATTATGGCATTTTAAAATTATGTGGGATGAAACGCAGCAGAGAAAACAAACAAGTCATGCACTTGGATTAAAAAAGAATATTTTAATATTCACCCATTTTGCATAAATCAAAAAAACATTTGCTGATAGTTTATATTGTAATTCAGTTTCACTTCAGTTTAGTTAATATATTACTAACACCTCCACTGTCGTCTAAGCAATAATTCTGCACTGTGTCGTTTACAATCATGGCTTCTGGTACGGAGGTCAGGTGTGTCTAAAGCTGGGTTGTGTTGAAGATCTGAAAGCAGTATTTGAAGTAAACAACATTGCAGTTCAAATAGCCTCCAGGAGTATGAGATGAGATATGTACAAAAAGCAGTCACAATTTTACAGTTCACATATGGAATGAAGTTAACTGGTGAAAACTGCAATAGTGTTATTTGCACAGACATTTCCACAAAAGTACTCACTGTTGCCATTATTCCATTAACTGCAGAACCACTGGGACTATTTATCACTAGTGCATACTTTTCAGAGAACATGAAATATGTAAAACTCTTTTTGGCAGATATCCTCATCTCTCACCAACAAATATCAAAAACAAAAGCAGACTGAGCCGTGTGCTTTTTATTCACAAAAACAGGTTAATTGTCGCCTCCAGGCGAACACGTTGATGTGGCACCAAATTCCATAGTAAACAATTCTTCAATCAATGTGGATTTTAAGCCACAGGGTTCACCTTGAAACTGACACCATTATTAAAAATGCCAGTATTAATTAACAGCCAGCTCCTTTTTTCTATTTTTTTTGTGAATCAACCAACATTTAATTCTAACTGTGTTCTGTGTAACTGTTTAACTGGGTCTGAGATTATTTCATCAGTCTTGAAAAGGATGGATCAGGCTCACTGTGGCAATGACTTACTGAAATTTGTGTAGAAAATATAGTAGTTTGTGGCTCCGAATTTTGAATAATTTGCAAATAGCTATTAAAAACAAACACTGAGTTATATGAATACCCTAATTTAGTCACCCTTGGATAATAATTAATCACATTACAAAGTCTCGGCTCATGTAATGCATTTGTCTATGAGTGCCCATAAAGCCCAGTCTCTGATCAAACAATTTCATCATAACTTGTGGCTGTACATCAATGTTACCCAAATAATCAGATAAATCTGGAATAAAAATAATTAGTTCCAAGTGAGATTGCAGTTAAAAACAGACTATTAATAACATTTAGACATATACTGCACACAGTGTGGAAAAACAGCAAAATCAACCTGACAATATAATCTCTTCATACAGTATGGGAGAAATATATGTTTTAAAGTGATCAAATATCAATTAATCAATTTAAGTGTGTGTATTGTAAATGCATTCACCCAAATAACCTGGCTTCGTATGTGTAATCAAAGTGATTTACTTGTGAAAGAACGTTTCCTTAGTTGTATTTTCTCCAGATTTGTGTCTTAAAGGTGTAATTATTG
>CAFUXE010001430.1:822542-835587 GCA_903364295.1 Serranus cabrilla
ATCAACCTGACAATATAATCTCTTCATACAGTATGGGAGAAATATATGTTTTAAAGTGATCAAATATCAATTAATCAATTTAAGTGTGTGTATTGTAAATGCATTCACTCAAATAACCTAGCTTCGTATGTGTAATCAAAGTGACTCACTCCATTGCAATCATGATGGGTAAGAGTAGTTACTCAGTGTGAAATTAAGGGGAAAATGCATTTAAAAATCAATGAAAACAAAATCAATTCAAGTAACAAGGTTAAAAACCGTGACTGTCCACCTCTGTTTCACATCATAAACCTCAATCTAAATACTTCTCCCACTGTCTACTAAATAATAATATTTTTCATAAGGCTAGGTAATAAGATATATCATCAGTCGTACCTATTGACAAGTACACATTCAGAAATGATCAGGGAATGATGATCACAACTTCCTTCTCCTCTTAAATCAGAGTGAAAATCAGGTATCACGGTGCCTATTTATTAAAGATGAGTTAGTGGGCTTCACCCTCAGTCGTGAAAGCAGCCATCCGAATAACTTAACTCAGTTCAGTCAGTACAAACCAACAGGTAACTTGCAAAATGAACAAACATTTAGATTTTCCTGTAAACTAATTTTTGGATTTATTTGTGATTTGAGTGAACTGACCCTATGAGTTTATCTACTGTACTACTGCTACCATACGTACTTTACACAACAGGTTAATATCACTCTTCCAAATAGGCAATTTGACGAAATATAAACAGACTATTAAAAAGGATTCCATCTCATTAATACTTGTTTTGTATTGTTAATAGTTTAATTAGACTTAGAAATACGTATTTTAATGTATGTTTCATTTATTTTACCAGTTACCTGTTATCACACAACCCCGGTCAGTAAATGTGCCTGTGCAGCACCACACTTAACGCGCGAGACGCCCTGCTTTGGACAGATCTCAGGCTTCTATGTCCTCCAAAGCTTATCCCATCTCCTAACATGACATCGCCACTTCTGAGCTGTTACAACACCTTTTTTAAAAAACCCTTAAGTTACTCAGAAAGAACAGTCAAGCTGTCCATTTCCTGTTGAGGTAACCCTAGAAGCCCCTCCGTGAGCCTGGTGTGAAGTCAACCGAGCTGGATGTCGGCTCCTGGTGGAAGCATCGAGGTGAAGCGGGGGTCCAGTTTGGGCACAAAGCCTTTAAAGTCCCTGGAGGCTTGAGTCCCAAACACATCTAGCAACTGTCGGTTCATCAGAGCAAACCTAGGAGAGGAGACAGAAAATAACCTCTGTAGCATTATAATACATAAAACTCTCACTGGGGTCAACGACCTTTAGATCCTCAGGTGGCGTCCTTCTGACTGTTCCAAAGTCGAAACTTAAAAGTCAGGGCGCCACGACTTTGGAACAAGCTGCCTGAGGACATAAGGCGTTCAGAGTCAGTAACGTCTTTTAAATCACTACTTACAACCACTTTTATAGACTTGCTTTTATGTAAAGCTTTCCATCACAGGTTCTTACTATTTAAATTCCTACCTGCCCTTTGTTAAACGCAACAGGAACTTCCAGTATGTCGGCCGGAGGTTCTGCACTTCCATCACGGCCTGTGTAACAGCAACAAGAAAGAAATTATATTCTTACTTCACAAAATAAAAATGCGTGTGATGCATATTTACATGAGTAGATATTTGTTTGTGTCACTTACGGCTTGGAAACAGATAGCGGTAGAGATGGCATATATGACCGTGTCTGCATGGGGAAAGTAAGGGAAGCGTCCGGCCTCAATGCCCTTGAAGTACATGGTCTAAAGGCAGATAATAGTACACATTCTGTTAATGACAAACAGTCCAAAACAAATACATTTCAGATAGGAAGACACATTCAATTGCTGCCACGTACCTCACTGCACACTAGTGAAGGCCAGTGATTTTAAAAAGAGACTTTCTCATGTTGTAGGAGTAACTGGAGATAACCTATCTGGTGATGACCTCAATTACAAATAAACCTGGCGACTCCTCTCTGCACTTCTCCCACAAACTCTTTTGAGATTTGCATTTACCTCCACCAGCTTAGTGAAGAGATACATGGATATCGTCGTGCTTTTGTAGAAGAACATCGAGATACCAGCCAGGAAGCCTTAGAGACAGAAAGAGAAAGAGACACTTGATTAAAATCAGCTGAGATGATCTGGAGGAGAACGGTGGCACAAGAATTTTGACAATCCTGCCTCACCAGCTATCAGTGCGTGGAGTTCGTCATCGATGTTACGCAGCCAGCGCAGCAAGCAGCTTGTTCCCTGAGTGAAAGGAAAATATGTTTCAGAATATAAACAATACATTACTCACATGGCAACACAGGAGATACTAAGATAGGAAAAAGATGTTTGATAAGCAAATATGCCAAAACAAAATCAGACAAAACTGAATCTTAAACCCTCTGAACCCTGTAACTCACTGGTGGAATTAGAAAGCATGTTTTACTAAAAGGTATTATTTAAAAACTCACTAAAATGGCTCCATTTATTATCGCCAGAAATTATAAAAGCGTATCATCAGATTTTAAATTTTTCAAGTGTGACATATAGTTATTTTTGTCAGGAATAAGATCTAAATCTAAGTTTAAAATAGTGTAATTTCACCAAAACCAATTTACTCTACAGAGCAGAGAGGAGAGGACAAGAGAGGTTGTAAAAATATTTATAGTTCTTTATTTCCAATAATGCTAGACAATAAAAATGTTGTTTATAGGGATTCTATTTTTACATTTTTTATAAAATAAATTATTCAGCACGCTTTTTAAAATTCTTATTTAATTGTTTTATGGCATAAGAACTGTGTTATACTGCACAAAAGGAAGTTTTGAGTTCTCTTTCCTTCTGGCCATGATTGAACCACGGTGAAAGCAAAACAAAAGACCTATAACAGCTTGGGGGTCAGAGGGACAGAAAGAAACAGCTGGTATGAAATGTACCTTGTAGATGCTGACGAAAGATCCTAGAAATGCCCCGAGCTGGAAGTTCTCCTTGTTGTAGAAGAGCGACGGGAGCCGTGAGGGTTTAGTAAACATGTGCCTGAACGCTGAAGGCACTTTAAGACAACACTGAATCAGGTAGCCGACACTGAACATCCTGACAAAACCCTGGACAAGGAAAAAATATTGTATTATTATTATTACATGAATAATAAAAGAAATAAGGATTATTAATGCATTATCTCAACAAAAGCGTCTTACTTTCACACAGTAGGAAATGCAGTTGTCTTGGTAGTGTTTACAACATCTGTGTCTTGGACCCTTTTTGCATCTGGATAAGTTAAAAAAAAACAAAAAAACAGTCAGTCCTGGGCCCTCTGTAGAAAATGCATCAGTGTAACGGTGTGTGTTCTCTCACATTGATTCTAGCAGTTCCCTGGTGTAGGCGAGCAGAGTTTTCCTCCTGGAGCCGGGCCCTCCTGCTGACACGTGTGAATCCTCGGCCTCTATAGCAGCCGTCCGCTCAGGGGGCCGTGAGGAGATCTGTTCTGCTGCGACAGACTGGGTTGGAAGCTCTTCTTTCCCGACGATGAACCTGCGACAGGTAAGGTACAGCACTACTGTAAGCTTTCCCAAAAACACTATCAGTCAAGCTAAATTAAGGTGGAACGGGAAACAACTTACTTTAACGCGGAGAATGCAAAGCCTTTCAGATCATCTTTACTCCTACAGGATAAAACACAACAATTAGCTCAAATATTGCCCCTAACGTTCACTTTTTTATTATTTGAAGGCTAATTATACAACTCTGATTCCAAAAAAAATTGAACATAAATAAAATATTGTGATAATTTGCTTATGATTTGTGATTATGAATTTGATGCATTCTAGTTTTAGTTGTGTTTTAAATAGTGTCCCAACTTTTTAAGAATCTGCATTGCAATTAATTAGGATATTTTTCACATTTTAATTGAAGAATCTGACCTGAAGAAGAACATGTAGAGCGATGCAGTTATGCAGAACAAGAGCACCTAAAGGAAAACAGAAACAATATAATTTTAAACGTACATTTAATCTTCAAGAAACACAGATTAATATCAAGTTACTTCATATTCTTCACACATGACACATGCATATCTAGCTGTCTTGATCCCGTATACAGACAAATCCATTTGTGATTTAACAACATGTTAAAGAAAACTAAGACCCCACCTCTGTCAGCTGAAATTTCATTAGTGGTTTTTATATTATTTAGTCCCCAACCTGAAATATTTGGCTTCCCCGTCATCTTACCTCGCCATGTTTGATGGGCTTGACGATGCCTCGTGTCACTGCCATACGGAACAAAGTCTCAGTGGCCTGAGAACAAGATTACGCCGTCACATATACAACATGTGGCAAAGGCAGATATGTTGCTTTGCATTTAACAAATAATATTTAAATGAACGGAGTAGCTCTTACAAGATTCGTCATGTATATCGTCAGCAGGCCTCTCCTGGGGGAGGGAGAAAGGGAGACAGAAATTAAAAACATTAAAGACTCTCAGAGGACAGGAAACGCACAAAATCTCAAGTGAAAGAAACCGACAGGAATCTCACCTGCTCTTGCGCTCCAGGAGGATGGCAATATAGGACGCAGGCAGTGCCGAGCCGAACCCGGCAGACCAGGAGTAGAACCCTCCCAACAGTTTCCTAAAGTTAGAAATATTCAGTATTAGTTCACTGTTATTTATTTTTCTAACTGAAAGGTGAACTCAGCATGCTGTCAGTCCAGGTTTTCTTTAAAGAAGAATATTTCTGTCAGATATTTTCTTTTTTATTTATTCAAAGGGGAAATGGTTACATTAAAGTATGGCATTTTAAAAATACGTGCAGCAATTCAAGCTTGAAGCACGGCTTACCCCAAAATCAAAAATAGATATTATATTTGCAGTCATATTTATCAATCTAGACTGTTTTAATGTGAGTTGCTCAGTTTTGGCAATATCGGCCGTACATCCAATATAATGGCACTATATGGCACTTTGTTAGTGGTGCTCAAAATGCCAAAAAAGAAAAATCAATTGATAAACTCAACAGCAATGTCTCTCCAAACATCCATGACCCAGTTATTCATAATCTTCAGACCTTGCTGTCAGCAGTTTCATGCAGGAACTACTTTTTTTTTCTATCAAAGTTTCGACATCAAACTGCTCACAACAAAGTCTGCGGATTATCTGGAGAAATCGGGTCATGGTTTCTGGAAAGGGGCATTGTTGTGGAGTACTTTTCAAGCACACTTAAACAATCTAGATTGATAAAAAAGTACAGCCTGTAAGAGACAAGAACATATTTGTGATTCTGGAATGAACTGTTCCCTTAAAGATACAGCGTAGAGTTGAATAATAAACGTAAAAATTGTTATGCTGAATAAAAGTTAAAGTAAGCATAACTTTTGTTTGTTTTGTGCTACTGCCACAGCTGACTAATTAAACTAATTAAGTCTTATCTTGCATCCAAACTCCACAGAGAACATTTAAGCAACTCTGAAAACAAAACAGATCCTGCGATAATAATGATTGAACCATTTAACACCTGTCCCCATATGCACCACCAATTTCAGCTGCTGACATTTATTGGATCTACTAACCTGAGAATGCAGAAGAAAACAATGTAGAGACCTCCATTGGCAGTGAGGAACGAGGTAGACCACAGGATCTCTGGGAGAAGCTTTTTCAAATAGTAATCCTTCTTCCTTTTCCTCAGAATTGCTGCTATCTGGTAAGACAGAGAGGTGTTTGGTAGTTAGTGTATGTGTTTACATTTGGTTAGGGCGACCAGATGAGAATGGGAGAAACTTGGGACGAACAGGTCAAATATATAAGAATATCTTCACAGAGTAAAAAGTGAATAAGTTGGAAGAGTTAATTCATATTTTAATGAAAGGGCTGTTTGGTTTCAGTTTTGAGCCGTCTTGTTAATTGTTTATGACAATATAGCAGCACATCAAAATACAGTTTATTGCAGCTTTTTGTGTGTTAATGTGTCA
This sequence comes from Serranus cabrilla, assembly GCA_903364295.1. Taxonomy (NCBI): domain Eukaryota; kingdom Metazoa; phylum Chordata; class Actinopteri; order Perciformes; family Serranidae; genus Serranus; species Serranus cabrilla. The sequence continues at coordinate 828,516 of CAFUXE010001430.1, forward strand.
CTAAATTATGTCTCCTCAGCATTTTAACCTTCAAGTCTCAAGATGAGTCTCAAAAGATAAAGACAGCCTTAATTTTAGCTGATTATGATGATTTATCAGGACACGATATCAGTTTGTTTTTCAGAACAAACGGGGCAGGATGTGAGACAACTGCCCGTAATGTAATTCGGGACTGTCCTAAATGTTTCAGGACATTTGGTTGCTAAATCCTTGCATGAGTTGAGAAAAAAAAACATTGTGCAAATGTATTATACTTTCCTGTTAAAGCTAATGATGGTTTGGACAGTAGAAAGCTTTCATTGCACCAATAACAAGTCAAATGACATCAACAATCCCTAATAACCTTATCAGTGTAATAGACAAGTAACAACACATTATTAGTATTCTGATTTTACATAATGAACAGAATATATTTTACTAACTAGAACCAATAATTGTTGTCACAGATTCAAAGTAAAAAATAGGTGAATTTAATTAAATGGTCTGTTTTGTGTCTTATTAATTATTTTATATTGCAGCACTGCAAAAGACAATAGTTTACTGCATATTATTGTTCATGTGTCACTAAACCATGTCTCCTAAGCATTTTACCCTTTAAGTGTCAACTCTCTTACAATACACAGACAGCATTTTTTAACAGGTTAAATGATTTGATAGGATACTGTATGTTTTATTTTCGGGACAAACAGGACAAGATGCAGGACACCTACTCGAAACATTATTCTGGACTGTACTTAATCTTTCAGCACGTCTGGTCACTCGGTATTTGGTTGCTTAACCATTGCATGAGAGTTGAGAAATATTTTCCTGATGAAGCTGATAATGGTTTGAACAGAGAAAAAGCTTCCAGTGCACCAAAAACTGGTCAAACGAGTTTTCTGAGGAATTTATCGGACGGCAGCACATTAACTTATTTGATGTTTACAGTTGACAACTGTTACTTAGCCGGTTGTTAATGAGTTATCATGTTGCGTTTTTAAATGACAGCGTACTCTGTGCAATGTTTTGCACCTTTCAGCCAGTTTTTACACGTGTGAGAACTTGAACTTTGTCCCTCAAAATCAGATAACGACCTAATCTTTACGTTTTTTCCAGAAAAAAAGTTGGCCTCACTTGATTTAACTGTTAGCTAGCTAACTTTAGCCTGAATAGTCTCCAAGTCAAAACATTGCATGTCAAACAGCAAACACTTACCAGGTAAAGAGGGGCGTATATTTTGAAGGACACCTCCAAAGCACCCCTGGCTACATCCAAGGCAGCCCGCACACAAGACGGGTCCCAGGTATGACCGATCTCGTAGCAATTGTGTGGTATTTTGCTGAGAGCGGCCATGTCTGTACACTCACTGACAACCAACAGTAGGAAGACGGCAACCAGACAGCGTGCGCGTTCACTGCGAGGGGAGCGCGGTCACGCAAAATAGCCGAGAACGTGCACGGCGCTGTCACGACTCAATAATAAATGCTTTATGAGACAATAATGTACCGATTCTGATTTAGATATGAATTTACTTAATCATCATTATTATTGTTATGTGCCAAAAATGAATGGACAATTTAATTAATTCGATAAAATCTATTACTATTTTTTAAACTTAATAATAAATAAACAGAATGCCTATACAGCTATGTGAAGGCCTATGAATTGTATTAATAATAATTTCTCATTCCAAAAACTGAAGTAATTGTCAGAAATCAACTTGGGAACTTTGAAGATGTCATATTTAAAGTGTCTCCTGTTAAATTTAATTAATAAATGTTTGAAAACATGACAGCAAAATGTAACATTAAGAGGCATCTAGGAAATGTAAGAGAGGTTTGTTCTTCCTGCAGTCATTTAAAGCAGCACAGGTTCAGTTCTCCACCTGCTCACTGTGGATAGACCTTCAGCTCAGTACGCAAATCTGCCCAAATCTTCAACTAAATACCTAAATCTGGAATCAGATTAGGTTTAATCTGACACAAGATGTTAGCCGTCACTGGTCCTGTTGGTGCTTTGGTTTGTTTGGTAGAAGTAGTAGCCTGCCTGCACATTAAATGTGCCATTCTTTTCTTGTTTTTTAGCCTGTAACACAAAGTAACGGCACACAAACTACAAAGCCACAAACTTGAGAATGACTTTGGGATGTGACAGGAAATCATTACTCAAATGAAAAGTTGCCTTAATAAGTAAAGAAATTAGTCAGCAAGCATCAAATTTCATCTCCAGAGCTTTCCATCCCAGAGACAAGTGCTGGACTGGAGCCTGACTGAGAATAAATTAAAGAACAGGTGATCTGGTGGAACAATGTGTCCTTTCTGTCAGGGGGCACAATGCTGCCACAATGTGGGAGAAAAATAACACAATCAACTCCTTGACCTCGGTGACCTGCAAGAACATAAGAGAATAATAACAATACGAGACTATAGGGCACTTTTTTTTTTAGCTTTGAGGACCTAATTTCCCTGAAAACCCACAGTGCACTTGTTTCTAACTGTGCTTGAGGTGCAGATTGTCCTCAGAGATTTGTGGGGATTATCAGAAATAGGAAGCTTCAGGATCACACTGAACTAAACAATGGAGGGTAACAAGACCAGAGTGACCAGAGCAATGGTTCTGATGTTGGTGTATTATGGATGTGTGCTGCATTTATGTTGTAGAGGAAGGCCACCTTGTTTGCTCACCTACAGTTGTACTTTTCAGAGTTGGTCAGCAGGTGTCAGCCTCGGCCCTTTGATTTAAAATCGGACTCAAAGCTTCAGGTGGAAAGATGCAGGGATGAGGGGAATGTGCACTATCAGGATTAGCTGACTCAAATTTACCATATGTGGGGTTAAAGGATTACAAAACTGTGATTAATTACTTTATTTATGACTAATAAATAATCTGAAATGCGTTATAAATCTGTGATAGGCTGACTAATAACAGTTTTCTTGTGTGGCAGCGGCTTAATTATCGATTTATTTATCTCATTGATTTATATGAGTGTGACACCTACAATAATGTATTTATGGATTATGAACATTTGTGTAGGCTCATGTATTATCTTTGTCAAACAAGGTTAAAGGGCTAATAAAGCTTAATAATAATCGTATAATGCTTAATAAATCAGTAATCAGTAGGCTGTCTAATTAGAACAGTTTTAGGACATTTTCTGTCAAAATCTTAAATAATCAGGAACAAAATCAATGTATTAACTTGACTGTCTTCAGTTTGAAACCTACAAGTATTTATTAAGTTATAGTTTATCAACATTTTTCTTGGCTCAAGGTTAAAGGGTTAGTAAACTATAGGTCACTTCTTTTTTATGGTTAATAAATAGTCATTTAATAACTTTTTATATTAATGGGACACCTATTAGTATTTATTATTTTATGGATTATCAACATTAAAACTATATTATTCTGAATAATGAACATAAACAGAACCTGGTAACCCTTATTATTGGCTTATAACTGATCAATAATCCAATATTGAATGACTTACTTACCTTGGGGTGACTTCAGGTCAGGGTCAGGTGGCAAAATGTGGATGTCTGCTTTAAAACAAATCAATTTCCAGACACCAGCTGACTAATATGCTTACTCATCACCTGTAGAAAATTGACACCCAATTGAGAGGACCTCACGGTGCTTGAGTCTGCATTTTTAGCATAAGTGGATCAATTATCTTAATTTCCCCGTTGGCGGTGCGAACAGCATTTTATGGTAATTAACGCGAGAACACTGTGCAGTTATTATCCCTGTGCTGTGATACCACTGGAGGCGGTAACACCGTGGTCGCTCTCTGGCTGAATAGACCAACTGTTTTCCTTTGCACAGTTTCATAAGTGCTGCAGCCCCAAACGCACTCTGTAACAACGCGCCCGCATGGAAGAGACGCCGGAGCTTTCCGCTTGTTAACCCCCGAGTCTAACGGAGCGAGCGGCTGATCATGGCGCGGACTTTGGGGCTGTTTGTGAGTTGTTTGTTGTTTCTTCTCTCCTCCGGCGCGGAAGGCAAGCGCAGCAGGGAGAGAGTTTACTATGTGGGGATCAATGAGGACTCTTGGGACTACGCACCAAGTGGAAAAAACCTGCTGACCGGGCAAAACGTCGAAAATGATGAGTGAGTTTTGTTAAAAGTCAAGTTTTTAAGGAGTTATGTGCCTTATGTGGGTGAAGGAAACATCATTACCTCTAAATATGACCAGTCACGCCTAATCAAATCCACGCATTGGGTGTGTGACTAAAAGATAAAAAAACGAATACTTTTTATCTACAGAGAGTATTTTAGGTCAGTTGTGCAGTGTGTCACCCCATCTTAATGTCTTGACCTTTGAATGTAGTGTTTTTGGACTGTCTGGCAAATGCAGAGGAAACATGACAGTACTGTGAGTGACTAATAATGAAAGTGTAACTTCCTGTGTTATGTGTAACAATGGTCCCCAAATAAAGTCAGAAACACAGACAGCTGCCTCCTACATAAATGCCAGAGAAAAAGCTGCTGTTCTTTAAGAAAAAAAAAACAGAAAGATGTAAAGGACTGCAATTAGAATATTTAAGTTTGGAGCTTTCAGGGTTTTCTGGATTCTTCCTTATTTCCTTCCTTAGATGGATAGTCAAGCATGTTAATACCTAACGGGTACTTGACTTGACCTTTTCATGTAGGACAGCTTAATAACTCTGAAGCATAAAGGAACTGTTGCACAATACTGAAATCTCCTGAGTTACTCTATCAGCCAGCCAACTTTCCCAATAGTGAGGGAGCAATGCCAAACACAACACAGGCACTAAAACTGCATTTTATCATCATAATGCAGGCATGTATGTAAAGAGGAGACGTGTGGGGACCAATAGAGCCCATTTTCATTCAGATATCCTGAGGTCAGAGGTCAGAGGCCTGCTTTGAGAATCACCTTGTCCTTCCTAAATGTATTTAACTTTGGCGCCTTATTTCAGCCCCTTTCTGACAAGATATTATGGCCTTAAAATTGAGTCGCTACAACCTCTGAAAGGGAAAAAACTTTTTAAAAAATCCAACACCAACCTATTTATTTTTTGTGTGTTTTCCAGATATCTTATTGTCTATTTGTTCTTCATTTTTCAGCCCATAGGCAGATAACTTCTTCTAACAAGTACTTCCCTTTAGTTGCTCTCAAAAAAAATGTCATATCACCCAAAGATACTGAAATTAACATGCCTACATAATCATCGAAAATAAGCTTGTGTAGCAACCACATTAGTACTAAATTAATCCGACCAGGTGTTTAGTGGTTCCCCCTTTATCAGATAGGAAGGAGCTGTGTCATCACTATGCCACAGCTGTTAATCAAGTAAATGTAACGGTTTTTATCCTCCCTTTTTGCTTTAGTTTTGGGTGGATATACGGAAGCAGAACTGTGTCTGCCACAGCTCCAGTAACACGTTATTAGCCCGGAGAAACGTGTAATCACAATAATGACAAGTCTAATTGTTAGACAGCTGCAACCAAATGCAATTTGTTCTGCAGCATTGCAGCTTCGGTGAAGGGATTCATCACCTTGTGCGTTTTTTAAAATGACATTTGAGGCTGTAATGTTAAATCATCTGGTAGATAAATTTGATCATTTTGTGTTCAGAGTTTGCTGCAGTTCCTTTACATTTTTTGGCATATATGCACTTTTTATACTTATGATTTCCTGCAGTTGTGCAGTTACCTATAGTCATATATCTTGGTTACTTTTTTGCAAATATGTGTGTTACATGATAAGGAGATAAACCTGCATGCCATCCTGTTTTGTAAATGATGACAATAACCTGACCTTGACCTCCCCTCAGGATCCGTGGCTGTCTCTGACACACCCTCCTCCTCCTGTCTAAGCACTTCTCTGTCTCCACTTCTATCTCAGGCATGCATCCGTGTTCCTGGAAAGAGGACGCCACCGTATTGGCAGTGTTTATAAGAAGGCCATGTTCCGACAGTACACTGACGCTACGTACAGCCGCCAGGCCCCTCGACCCGCCTGGCTGGGCTTCCTGGGGCCCATACTGCGAGCTGAGGTGGACGATGTCATCGTGGTCCACCTGAAGAACTTTGCGACCAGGAGCTACTCCATGCATCCTCACGGAGTTTTCTACGAGAAGAATGCAGAGGGTATGGTTACATAATACACATAATTCTGCACATAAGGCAGATTATTTTTTATGTAGCTCAGACAGAAAGAAATGCCTGTGTATGCACAGTGAGGCTTGAAATACGGGAATAATCTGTGCACTACATGGGTTTCCATTCAAAATGAAAAACAATATGTTAGGTTTCAGGAATTTTAGAGTGTACAGAGATGCCATTATCTGTATCTGTATCTGTCTCTGTTTAACCAACACATTGATCTATTTTATGACAGAAGAATAGAGGTGGCTGTGGTTGATACAAGGCACGTTAAATTTGGGCAAATATTGTCTTTTCAAGCTGTATTTTCAGTAGCAATGCTAATTTTGTGCCTACAATTCATCAAATTAGTCTATTATTGGCATATGATTAATATCTCTCTCACACACACTTATTTTTTTTGTTATTTTTCTAACTAAACACCATTTCTGAATTGTGTCCCACTAAACAAGGGGAAGTTGAACAATCAGAAACTGAAAAGTTTGCTTTAACTGTTTATTTTCATTTTTTTGTAAAACAGAACATTGTGTGATACTAGATTGATACTAGATAGAGTGCGTAATAGATTTTTTTTCATAAATAGATATTGCAAACAGGATGAACAGTTTCTATTGCATAACCTGAACTTTCCTAAATAACAGTAAGTGTGTCTGATCATAAAGGTGCTTCTGATTCATTCAACCAGTGACACTGATCGCCTAAAACAGACTTTCAAATTTTTATTCAGGCCTCTGTGTCAGTTTCAGTGACATTATCTGCATATAAAGATCTGTATTCAGTCAAACGGATGAAATCTTCTCAGTCTCATATTTCACAGAGTCACTGTGGCTTTCTGTGATTCCAGTCAGGAAGTTTTGCATCTTGGCATGTTCTGCTGCTCTGCTTCAGTGCCAGACCGTCTCAGAATACAAGACGCTGACAGCTAATGGGATGCAGACTTCAATTTGGCCTGTGTGAGAGTACAA
>CAFUXE010001430.1:841153-870420 GCA_903364295.1 Serranus cabrilla
AGGGAGACTCTCCAGCCGATCATGCATCAGATATGATGGAAAAACAAAGATTAAATGTTCCTTTATCTGTGCTTGACTATATGAATAAACTGTATATGTGTATGTATAAACTGTATATAGTTAATGTATAATCTTTCTCTCTGAGTACAGGAATCTTGAAGGAGATGAACACTCCCGTCCAGGGTCAAACAAAGCCAGACTCCGTCGCAGAGTCCGTCCGAAATGATGTGGACCAGGACGTGTTCCTGATGTTCAACGTGGTGGACGAAAACCTGAGCTGGTACCTGGACGACAACATTCAGCTCTGCTCTGATCCCAATGGAGTCGACGATGCAGACCCAGACTTTGAGGAGTCGAACCTGATGCACGGTGAGAGAGATCTTCCTATGATTGATGATGAGGAGTTTTAACGAGTTACAAAACAGTCTTGGTTTAATACTGATGCATCTACATGACCTTTATAAGCAAACAAGTTAGATTTGCTATTTCTATATAGTTATTTTTAATCCCAGGGTCTCTGGTTTCAAAATCAGATGAAACGAGAGACCAGAAGATCCAGGAATAGTGTGGCAGTGAGTAGTATGTACGTTGAAGGAAAGCAAGTGGTTATTTTTCTTTACAGAATTTTCGATGTTAGAGAAAAGCTAAATTACAATCAGCAAAGAGAACAAAATTTGATCAAAGAACAAAAACAGCTATAAAAAAGACAAAAACACGAGATAAACTCGGTCCGATTCAAAAATGATCCTGAATTCCTTCCTGTAATATGTTTATTTTTCTCTGAAATATATTGTGACATGTGGACTCATATCATTATATGAATTAATGTTGGAGGCTTAAGCAAAGTTACTAACTTACATCGCCACAAATAGATGCATTACTTTATCTCTATGCATCCTGCAAACAGCTGTTGAATGTAATATAAAAAATAATTAAGTATATATTTAAAAACAAAACCAAATGCTAACCTGACAAGAAGTTTTTTCTGACAAAATCTAAAAATATGAATGTTACTTTTCTTCCTTTTCTGTCTCCTCTGAGTCCTGTTGGCTCGACCTTCTTTAACTGACTGTGTTATGTGATTTACTCGTCACTTTAATTGTATGAAAGGAGCCTCAGAGTCAAATTCTTTCCCTCTGCCCTTCACTCTAATCTTTGTTTTTCTCTGTGTGACAGCTATTAACGGCTACATGTTTGGTAACCTGCCCGGAATCGAGTTATGTCAGAACCGTGCGGTAGCCTGGCATTTGTTTGGCATGGGGAACGAGGTGGATATTCACTCTGCCTTTTTCCACGGGAACACACTGCTGGACCGCGGCCACCGCACCGACGTCCTCAGCCTGTTCCCGGCCACGTTCGCCACGGCCCAGATGGTCCCCAAAGCGACGGGAAAGTGGTTGCTGACCTGCCAGGTTAATGACCACTTGCAGGGTAGGACAGCTGACCTTTACACCTCTGTGTGACCTTTGACCTCTTTGCTGTGAGACTTAACTGGTTGTGTAGAGTTGCTGACAGTGGGGAATGTCTTTTTTGTGAGGTACGGCTCTGTTATTTGGTGAAAGCGGCATGTTATGAGACTTCCCGCAGCAGAACTTGTATTTCTACTTTAAACAAGCCAGGACTTGTGTTTTAAAGCTGTTCAAAGTCCAGTGAACAAAGATCTGAATCAGCCATATGCTCTACATAAAATGAATAATGTTTACACTTGTGTAACACCTTTCCCGTATGTCATACCAGACATTCCACAACAGCCGATTAGTATCTCTGTGGCTTTAAGGAAAAATACACAAATATATTTATCACACTGGTTCATTTGACAGATCCTGCTTTGCTAAAGAAGAAGATAAAAAGTGTTAACTGAACCCTGAATTATTTACTATTTTATAGACTCGTAAATTTGACTCTTTAGAATCGTCAGGTTGAGGCTTTAAAAGGTCCGGTTTCTACTTTACACACGTGAATTATGGTCTGTGTGTGTGTGTGTGTGTCTTTATCTGTTCCAGCTGGGATGCAGGCCTTTTATGAAGTGAAGTCATGTGGCAGCGCGGCGAGCTCCACAGTGATGAGCGGCGCTGTGAGGGATTACTACCTGGCAGCAAAAAAAGTGGTCTGGGACTACGGCCCCTCAGGACGGGATCTGATCAGTAACGTGTCGCTCACTGAGGCCGACAGGTGGGCAGACACCTCATGAAATATGTTCATAGTTAGTTAATCATTAGCCATGTGGTTTCATGCTCGCTATGCCAACTATCTGCTTTATCAGGAGTCATGTCCATTTAGTTTATTTATCGCCGAGTCTGAGTTGTTGAAACATGACTGTTTCTGTCCAAACGCAGAGAAAGAAGTGAAGAAAAGTTTTATAGACGATACTGTTTATGTTTAAATAGTGATTAGGATTCTTAACACTGTGTCTCACTTTCAACATCAGTCCAACTAAATATTAATTAATTAATTGTCAGATTTTTTTTAATGTACTTAATTTCTGAAAGTTATCATAAGAAATAGTGCATAAGAAATAGTACATAGTTAGTAAATGGATAAAAATCCTGCCAGTTCATGGATTAATTTTCAGATTTTTAATCCTTCAAATGCTAATTCGTTTTGTCTTTTTTCATTATAACAAAAAAGCACAAAAGTTGGATTATTTTTTGTATATTATATGATAGGGGGAAATATATACATATATTTTAGTCATTAAGGGTCTGAGTGTCTGTATTTGTGCTACACAGTTAATTATAGAAATTATTATAGAAATTTAGGTTGGAATTCTTTTGCAATTTTACAAAATCTTGATTTTATACATAAAAATTAAAAAGCCAAAAATGTATTGAGGAGCAGTGGTTACATTTACTTATTTTAATTAACTGAAAATATTTCTTATTTTGTTTAAGCACAGGGGCAGAAGTTTAACCTCATTAGTTTTGGAGGAGGTATTCCAGTAGATATGTAGTTTAGGGGTGAACTATTCCTTTAAGTCTAGTAAAAGCTCTGAACAGAGTTGTGTGTTTGGCCCTGGACGGGGCTGATTACATGTGAACGGGCCGTTCCTGTGGCGAGGCAGTTTGGTGGTGTCTAGAGTAAACAGTTTGGATTGTGATGCCGTGACTCAGTTGTTATTGTGTCTTTGTTATTGTTCCCTGACCTGGCACAGTAAACCCCACTGACTGGCCAGCCTTTTTCTTTAGGCAGAAATTGCACACCGCTGCTTCTCCCAGGCCGCTTATTCATTGCAACTCCTCCAGTTTTCACTTCCAGTATCTGACGCTCCGTATCCTTCCTCACACACCCCCGCCCATTCCTCTCATAGTGCAGCTGAGGTGTTTTTTGGCAAAGAAGGTGGAAGGATCGGAGGTGAATACTTGAAGGTGATATATGAAGAATACACAGACGATACCTTCACCACTGCAAAGCCACAGACTCCAGATTCCCAACACTTAGGAATCTTAGGTAAGGATTTGGTAAAAACCTTTCTATCTTGTTTACTGGCATCTTTTCTTACGTTCTCTCAACACCTTTGTCTGTATTTGTCCAGGTCCGGTCCTGAGGGCAGAAGAAGGAGACACTCTTCGAGTGACATTCATGAATGAAGCCGACAGAAACTACAGCATCCAGCCTCATGGCGTGCACTATGATAAACACTCCCAGGGAAGCAGCTATGAGGACGGTGAGACACAGACACCAGCTCCACAGCCAAGAAAACATCAGCAGCTATGACACAATAGTACTAAGAGGACAGAGGGTTATTATACATAATGAACTATTTGTATATTTACATCTCTACTTACAGCCTCTCCTGTCCTGTCCGCTCCTCTCTGCTCTGTGTAAACAGCAGGCAGTTCAAATTATACATATACAATGGCACAGAAACTAGCGCCACAGCCAAGAGAACCCTCAGTAGCTGTGACATTTTTAATATTTATAGTGCTGCGAGGAGAGACGGTTCATTGAACTGTATTCTATAATTGGGAGCTGTCAACAACTGTCAATATTTGCATAAATTCGGCTTGAAGATCGAAGGGAAAAACCCTGTGTGAGCCTCTGGTTTTGGTTAGACTAATTCATTAATTTCCAAAGCTCTGAAAAGATATTATGATTGTTTTTTGTATGAATTCATGCTGAAATGTTTAGCATAAAGGGGTGCAAATATCTGCACACATCCAACTAAAAAAATAAAAGTAATGCATGGACTGTGTTTCCATGTATTTGAATTTCAGAATGTTTAAAATGTAAAATCATTTATAGGTATGGAGTTTGACTGTGAAAGCCTGTTTCTGAACATTTTTTTTTGTTATGTGCTGTCCTGTAGGTGCTGACAAGCCGGGCTCTCACGTTGGTCCCGGGGAGAAATTCATCTACACCTGGAAGGTGCTAGAAGGTCCGTCTTCGTCTGATTCGCCCTGTATCCCCTACCTGTACTACTCTGCCACTGATCCCGCCAGGGACACCAACTCTGGATTAGTGGGACCTCTGCTGGTGTGCAAGAAGGGAACACTGGGGGAGAACGGACGCCAGGTGCTGCTTCATTATGTTATTGAATGATTGATGATGATGAGTTTGTTTGTGTACAAAATAACTCAAAAAGTTGTTATCCAAACATGATTGTACAGTTTTGTTTTTTAACTGCACATCCTCACTGTTGCTGTGTGTAAACTGTTCTACAGAAGGATCTGGATAAGGAGTTCTTCCTCCTGTTTTCCGTCATGGATGAAAACATGAGCTGGTATTTCGAGGAGAATATCGAGGAGTTCGGCAGCAACGAGACAAATCCAGAAGACGAGGACTTTGAGGAGAGCAACTTAATGCATGGTAACCAATGTGTACAATGATGGAAAGAATGGAAAAAGTTACATCAAATAACCGAAAATAACCTCCAATTATTTTACAGTGGTTTCTCTAAAAAATATGGATAATATCTGGTAAATATCTGTATTTAAAAATGTATATAACTGCAGAATAACTAACTACTACCTTTATATGACAGTAAGTGTTTGTCAACTTTTGGTACCAGACTTTTTACAATTTTTTATGATTTCTTTTTACTTTAAATGTAAAGTTTTACTGTAAAAAAGAAACAGAAAGTTGCCTTAATTTTACATTCAGCAATATATTTTTTGGTATTTTTACACAGATTTCACTGTAATTTAACATTCAAAACCAATGAACAATTTAAATTTTTTTTAAAAAAAAACCCTATTATGTCCAATTATATCAATTTACAGATTTCAACTTCCATTTTATGGTAATTAAATATAGTAATTTTCCTTTTTTTATGGCATTTGTACTTCATGTAGAAAAAAACAGAAAACTCCTGTAAAACAATACAGTAAATTGGTGGAAAATGTTTTTTTTTTAAAGTGTAGTTCTTTGATTTATACTGATTATAGCTCCCATCACATTAGTATCATATTTTGAATGCAATTTCTGGTATTTATTTTAATTTTTCTGCATTTTCTGACTTTAAACCTTCCCTTTCTTCTCAGCTGTAAACGGACGTATGTATGGGAACCTTCAGGGGCTGGACATGTGTGCCGGGGACAGTGTTGTGTGGTACACCTTCGGCTTGGGGACGGAGGTGGACATCCATGGTGTTTATTTCGAGGGCAACACCTTCAAGAAGCAGAGCACGACGCGCGACACCATCAGCCTGTTCCCTCACACCACAGCTTCTGCCCTCATGCAGACAAACACTCCGGGTTAGTCGCATCAGAAACACACACTGTGCAGCCACTCCTAAACCACATCCCCTTCCTCACACACATTGTCAGAGTTCATCCGTACTTCACGTTTTGTTTGACAGACAGAACTGCATTACACAAACATGTTTAGATAACCTTGTATGAATGTTTTCCTGTGAGATGTACACTGATCCCGGCACAGGAAGCATCAATAACTTCAATACAAACAGGAAATGTCGAAGCTATCCACAGTATTTATTTATTAACAGTGTCCTGAAGTGTTGTCTGGCTTCATCCTAGTTCAGTGAAAGGACAGTTCTGTAGTAAATCCAGACTAGTATAGAGTTTAAAAATAAAAAAATACAGTTTCACATAATCACTGAAATTAGATTTTGATCACATTAAAGCCAGGTTTGAAGTTTTTTTTTTCAAGAGAAAATAATCCAGATACAGGTTATTATATAACATATAACTCCTTATGGCATGTTTAAAGTCATTAAAAATATTCTGCTATTAGTAATATTTTTTAATGTATTTTTTAATATAAAAAATAACAAAAAAATAAGAAATGTGATCAAGAAGCCTTAATAAGTTTAGTAAAATAAAGATGTTATTTAATATTCATTTAATAAGCATATATTTGCTTAACAAGCTTCTTTTTGGTTTCAATCAGAGGGTTCGGGAAGTTATTTGATGAGGGTTAATTTGCTTTTGATGTCCTCAAATAAACAGTGGGATTTGTCTGCACCAAATGTTTCCATGTATCCAAATCCCTGACCTCTTTTCTCCCCCGTCAGGTGTGTACGAGGTGAGCTGCAGGGTGACAGACCACTTCTCAGCAGGCATGAGGCAGCAGTACAGAGTGAACATGTGCCCACGACACAAACTGAAGCTCTCACACACGGTACGGCCCACCAAGATTGTGCAGTACTTCATTAGTGCTGAAGAAATGGAGTGGGATTACTCACCGGAGAGAGACTGGGAGATGGAGAAGCACCACAGCACACTCGAGGACAGGTGTGTGCGTAAGATAATTGCAGGATGATGTATTTCAGCGTTGGAGCCTGAGGCTGTGATTAGTGGCGTAACTTATTACTGTTTGTTAATGGAAGCAAATTGGTACATGTCTCCCAGTCCAGGCAATACATTTGTGGCAAAAGGGAAAAACAGGATCGGCTCGCGTTACAAGAAGGTGGTGTACAGGGAATACACTGATGACACCTTCAGGGTCCAGAGGAAACGGCAGCCCAAACAACAACACTTGGGAATTATGGGTAAGCTTAGCTGCTCTTGATGCTGTTTTTTTTGCCATGAAAAGACAGAAGAAGACGCAGGTTTTCTTTTCTTCTGCAGGTCCAATAATCAAAGCAGAGGTCGGAGAGCAGATCGTGATCACCTTCAAGAACACAGCCAGCCGCCCGTACTCCATCAGCGCGCACGGAGTGAAGGCCAGCGGGGCGCACATTCCTGTGGAGCCCGGTGAGAAAACTGAGAAAATAAATATTCTGCTGCTTTATAACAAAAGGATTCAAAACACCGGCCGTTTCTCAGAAGGGATTGATGTGTGCTTGTTTTCTGTCTCTTCACTCCAGGCCGCATTATGGAGCTGACGTGGGATGTTCCTCAAAGTTCTGGTCCAGGGGTCTCGGATCCTAACTGCATCTCTTACGCCTACTACTCCAGTGTGGACTTCATTAAGGTACCTCATCCCTGCAGTTACTCAAGTACTGTACTTAAGTACAATTCTTAGGTACATGTACTTGAGTATTTCCATTTTATGTAACATTATACTTCTACTCCACTACATTTTAGAGGCAAATATTGTACTTTTTACTCCATTACATTTAGCTGACAGTTACTTTTCAAGTCGAGAGTTAAAAACATTGAAAACACAATTAATTTAATTTAATTTAATTTAATAATTTTTTTTTATAAATTAAACAGTTAAAATAAGCAATTTATTTACAAAATTAAAACACTGCTTACATAAATGCATCAATAATAATAATCTAGTAATATTTAGAATATGTAAAGAATCTGAGTGGAGCCATTCTGCACAACAAGTTATTTTATTTTTAAGTACATTTTGATGCTGATACTTTTGTACTTTTAATTAAGTAAGTTTTAAATGCAGGACTTTTACTTGTAATGGAGTATTTTCACAGGGTGGTATTAGTACTTTTACTTAAGTAAAGGATCTGAATACCTTTCCTTCAACTCATTCCCTGTGTACAGGAACAGACACATGTAAACACATAAATCACCTTATTGCTGCAGAAATATTTAGTTTTTAACAGACAAGGTTATGAGTTAAAGTGAGGATGTTTGTGACAGACGTGTGTTTATGTTCAGGATCTGTACAGTGGTCTTCTGGGGCCTCTGGTGATATGCAGGCCCGGGACTCTGCAGCGCGGCGAGGGGCCCGACAGACAGAGGGGTGACGTGGAGAAAGAGTTCGCTCTGCTCTTTATGGTGCATGATGAAAACCAGTCCTGGTACTTGGACGACAACATCAGAACATACCTCAATGTCGACCCGAACGCCTTCAACCAAGACGAAGCCTTTGAAGAGAGCAACATGATGCACGGTACGAGATAAGAAGAGAGGCCGAGGGATTTTAGATTTACTGGTTTTTGTGAGAAAACTGGAATTATTTTTTTAAAAGCCTTAAAATAATAACATTGCACTGCAAAAAAAAAATGTATTAAGTGTCTCTAAACAATGACAAAATAATGGCTAAGTACAGCAAAAAATATATATATTAATAATGCTAAAAAAAAATCAATAAATGTTCTTAAAATAAGAAGAATAAAACAAAGAAATAAATAAAAAACTTCTTAAAATAAAAAATAAAAAAAGATATTAATTTAAATCTATCTATTATTATTATTATTAATCTAAAGTTTATCACTTTGACAGTTGTTGCAAATATCCTCAGTGTGACGATGTGACTGTGCAGTAATCTGTGTGTGTGAATCTGTTGAAGGGATCAACGGCAAACTGTACGGTAACCTGCACGGACTGGAGATGACGCAGGGTCAGAAGGTGGACTGGTATCTACTGGGTATGGGCAACGAGGTGGACATGCACACTGTTCACTTCCACGCCGAGACTTTCACCTACAAGGTAACCGTCACCAGCACGGCTGAGGCTGATTAACATGCTTAATTAAAACAGTACCAGAAAAAATATTTATATACTTATAATCAGTGGTATTCAGATCGGGGCTCATTTTAGCAACTTAATGTACTGTTAGGAGGTTTAATTTATAAAAAATGTGTAATCACTTTTAATTAATCATGTTTTCCAGGAGTAAATAGTAAAATATCTGCCTCGAAATGTTGTTGAGTAGAAGAATCAAGTTTCATAAAATGGAACTATTTGAATTGAAATATATTTGAATTCTGTTTTAATTAAATCAAGTAATAATAATAATCTGATAATGGGGTGTTGTCCTTGGTGTAAAATCTTCTACAGACTGACACAGGAAGTTTCTCTGCTCAGTTTTTTTTTTAAATCAGTGCTTATTTCCTTTTCTCAGTTCCCCTCTTATTACTTCCATTGTGTGTACTGTGTGTGTGTGTGTGTGTGTGTGTCAGACGGACCGTGTGCACCGTGCAGACGTCTTTGATCTGTTCCCCGGGACTTTCCAGACTGTGGAGATGGTTGCAGGAAACCCAGGGACTTGGTTGCTTCACTGTCATGTGACTGACCACATCCACGCTGGCATGGAGACCACTTTCACCATCAAAGGTGTGTGTGCATGTGTTGTGTGCAAATTATCTCACACCTGCATGTACACTTACATCATTTCAATCTGTATATGGATATGAACATGTATTGAAGAAGGTTTGTCTGACTTCTCACTTCATCTTTTTCAATTCCAGAAATCTCCTCACAGGGTAAGATATGTTTTTGTTGTTTTTTCCATAGTGATGCTCAGAATATTAGAACTTACGGTGCAGTCTGGGTCAAAAACACTCAAATATTTCAGTACTGTACTGATGTGTGAAATGTGTCCCTTTTATTAGCATCTTACCATGACATAATAATTATATATGTGAGTCAAAACGATTTTAGGGTATAAGATATTTGATTTTGGCTATGTATTTTTCCTTGTAGGCAATGATTTTCATTAATGTATATAAAGTTGGAAAATGCATTGAATGAATCTAAAACGTCTTTATGTTACATAGACTTTACAAGAATAATTAACTGCTGTCAAATATAACCAAGCAGCAGCTTACAGGTCTAAAAGTGAAGCTCATGCAGAAGTAACCAAAGCTGCATTATTTTAATGACCAGCAGGGGGCGACTCCACAGCATGCAAAAAAAGAGTCTATGAGAAAATAACCCTATTTCTTACTTCATTCATTAGCTCATTAAAAATAAAATTGAATAATTTTATTGTTTCAATCATTAGCCTCAAGTCTTCTACAACACAGCATGATGTTCATTTTGTAACAACATTGACCCTTTCACAGTGTGTTTATTGCCGAGCCCGGCCAGCATGGGAATTTTATATTTATATATATATATATATACACTTCTGGTTAAAAAAAAAAACAAGTTGGCAACAGCAAACATTCCATATGCAATGCTTCATAATACAAAGATGATTGACTTGATGTTCATTATGATGGATTATTAGTAACACTGTATCGGTTGTAACAGATTATTAGTAAATAACTCTAGCATGATTCAGAAGCGTGCTAATAGACTTTCACGTCAGCAGAATGGTTTGTACATTTGTTAGTTTTGATGATGATAAATAGGCTAAAACACACATAAACACTGGAATGGCCCTTTAAGACTATTGAGAGTTTTACCACTAATTTCTCCTGTGTAGTTCGGCACAGGTCAAAGTGGGGCTAAAGGTCTTGGACTTTTTCCATCTGTGCTGTGATGTAATGCATGTGGAATGTTTTGTTAATGTTATCTGTTTGCTTAGAGTTGAGAAACGATTCGTCCTTTAGGTCAGGCATTCCTTCAACTGTTGTAAGATGCAGTGCAGCAGATTAAATACTAAAGCATGAAAAATCTACTGTAATATTAGAGATTTTGGGTAATCCTGTAACACTGAATGCATCATAACTGAATTTATACAACATTTGGTTCCTTAAAGCATGTAGAAAATAATTATTTTTAATGGCTTTTGACAGTATTTTCTGATTTATGAAATGATATAAGGAGATATCCCGATTTCCTTCTGTAAAATGTATATATTATATATCAACAAAATAAAATAATAACTCTGAAATTTGCTTTATCCAGTGTTCAGATTTATGTCCTGGAAATATATGCAAATTGGCACATATTTAATGAGTTTCCACCTCATTTGCATATCTAAATATAACAGTTCAGAAAACCTGTAATGCATAGAAATGTTGGTGAAGTTTCATGGTGATATCTATAGGTTAAAAAAATATGAATATATATTTATATTCACCTGTATTGGTCCCCTGAAACATACAATAAAGACACACAGGTTTTGACTCAGGTTATGTATCTAACATATGTTGTAATAAAACTGAGTGTAACAAGATTATCATGTGTCTAACTTCCTGTCATTCTTTCCCGCTGCAGCTCCAGGAACTGAAGGCTCCATGACGACGCTGCTGCTCTCGCTGGCTGTCTGTCTGCTGGCCGTGGGGGGACTCTGACACCGGGACACCGTACGTCTGTTCACACAACTGTGGTCATTAATGCACTAAACAAAAAAATTCAGGGAGCAAAATCACTGTTGCATTTGAAGGTCATGTATGTAAATATTAAACCACAATCAGACCAGTTGGAATATATATCAAGGTGTACAATCATGTATAAAGTTTGAGAATATTTTATTTCTTAGGACTGAAAAAGGCATTTTATATTTGTTTATATGTTGCTGTTTCCTGGCATGTTGCACTGTGTTTAATGTTAGATTTATAGCGAGCATTGCTGTACCAAAAAAATTCAAGTTATGAATGTGCAATAAAGACATTTATTCAGTGGAGTTTAGATATTTGAATATTTTTTTCCCACGTGCTATACCACCAACAACCACAAGGGGGCGTTAATTCAATTTTAAACAGTGAGTCCCCAAGAAAACATCAGTTATAACTCCTTTTCTTTTTGTGTGTGGCAATAATTTTTATGGCTTTTATGACAGTTAATCGTTAATTCCAGCTGCATCTATGCAGACTAACAATATATACAGAATTTAAACTATTTAACAGTTGGGTGGAATTGAACTACCAATGTTCATCAGACTGTTTTAAAAATCTGTGGCATCCTCCAGGATCACAAGTATCTGATCAGATCAATAAAGGTTTTTGATAAGCAGCAGGAAATAAACAGTGAAATAATGATGTTTGATGTGTGTGCTCTGTAATGAGGTTGTCAACTGTAACTGTTAGATCTGGCCAGAAACTAACAGTGTGTGATAAAGTAACGGCTGATACTCAGGAACAGTCTGATTGGTTAATCTGGGATTGATCAATCAAACACCCCATCAAATGTTTTCACAGGCTAATGTGTGCATTTGAATTTCAAGGCATTAATCTGAGAAATTGATGACTGTAACAGCACAATTTACCTCTGTTTGTTTAGTTCACTCAGTGTGGGATTTACATATTGATTACAGGTCCTGGAAAACAGGTTTTGACTGATGATAACCCCCACTTTCAAACACATTTAGTGTAACCTTAGGCCTACTTCCAGATGGGAAGAATGTAAAAAATGCTTCAAAAGTAGTGCATTCATCCTGTAATTTATTCACTTGAGAAATAATACAATATTTTCCCTGTTTTTCTTAATCAGTGAGGCAATTATTGCATTATTCTGAGAAACGTTTTCATGAAAATGAAATGGCTGTTTTTTATAAATAATTTATACAAATTTTATTTTTCATTTTATATGATATATTTTAATAATTGAATCACCTAAATCAGTGAGGTAATTATCACATTATTCTGAATTTACACATATTTTATTTTTATTTAGCTTTTTTATTTTATAGTAATTGTATTTATATTTTTTTTATATTTTATTCATTTTAACTTTAATAAATATTATTAATACATTTTATTAATTAATGAGACGATTATTACAGAAGTAAGCTTTTCATTAAAAAAGAAAAAGATAAATAAGAGAAGTAAAGTAAAAGATAATAATTATACAACAGTAAAAAAAAAAAAAAGATTATTTTCAATAAAAAAGTTTTACAAATTCCAAGATAATTATCTCAGCAATTCAAATAAACAGGGTGATTTTTTTTCTCAAGTGAATGCATTAAACTTATCAGCTAAAACCAGAAAACAGTTCCTGTTCTATTGTTTCTTCTGCAACCACGAAAACAAAAAACAGTCAGCAGACACGTCACCAATCATTCAAACTTAGCATGAGGTCAATACAGCTTTAAAGATCTAATCTGTGCAAGAATGCATCACATTTAAATAGTAATGTCGTGTCACATTAGAGGGAAACCAGAAATGAATATGAATGCACTGTTGTAAATCAGCTTCTCTCAGCGTGTATCTCATGCAAACACCAGTAAACACATTACGCAACAACAGAAACAGTCTGCCTCCTTCACTCTATCGATACTGATTATTGATCCAGACAACTGTTGACGCATCCTTATCTGCACAAGTCCATTATGTTTCTCCAACCAGACTTTGTTGGGCTTGATTAATCGTTTCCACTCAGAGTTAAAACGCTTTCCTGCCACTGCACACTTGATAAAATCTCTGGGATTAAACGCAGCTTTAAAGCACACACGCCCTCTGCTATTATAGTCAATCAAAGATACTTTATTCCAATATTGCTTCTCAGCCGTCTCTGGGGGTACAAAGCCCGCTGCATGTGCACATGTTGCTGCGCGCTGATTGGCTGAGCTGCAGACATCAGACAGCCAATGGTCGATAGGGGGCGCCATGTGAGGAGCGCCTGAGAGGGCCCTATATAAAGGTGGCTGCTCACAGAGAGCGTTTAAACCAAGCAGAGTTCATCAGGTTGTTTGGATCTGGATGAAGCTGCTGAGAAAGGTAAGAAAGTTTCTCTTTTATATTTTTACTGCATTGCATTTTAGTAAGAGAGAACAACAGAAACAGGTTATTCTTATTATAACATGCTCTCTTGCTCATGTATTTCTGGGAAAGCTGAAGCCAACTCTGCAACTTTTATCTTGCTGTTGGAACAGATTGTGTGTGGGTGCATGTAAAGTCCTCTGTGTGTGTGTGAGGTTGGCTGTGTGAGCTGATCTGTTTATTGTTTGTCTGGCAGCTCCTTTATGTTTCGGATGCTCCACAGTAATTGCAGAGGAAAGTTGCGGTTGGATGGGCCTGAGAGGACATTTCAGGGGTTGTGTAGAGATACAGAGAGGGGCCACAGGGTTAGAGAGCCCCATTTCTCTCTCTGAGTCCAGTTTGGACCAGTTTACAGCAGAAACTCTGTGATGCCACAATGGATGCTTCTTCTTCTTTTATCATTATTAGTGCCTGTAATGTGATGTAAGCTCTTTGTCCCTGCAGCAGCAGTGATGTAATGATCTTTGCACCAGCAGCAGAGTTAATAATTCGCCATAAGTTGTGACTATTAGTTAGTTCTCCCTCTCCTCTGTGTCTAATAAGAATTTAAATTCATCACAGAGATATAAAACAAACAGCAGGCCGGTTTCACTTCATGTAGGTTCAAAGTGGAGTGCTTTTATCTTGTGATCTTATAAAAACTGAACCTTCTTGTCCTTCAGAAACTACAGTGATAGGCTCACTATAAAACCTCCCCCTTCCTCTTGTGCCTTTTCTCTTCACAGATAAGTGACCAGCGATCATCCTGAGCGTCAGTCAGGGAGGCTCTCTTCTCTTTGGTGGTCTCCTTCTGCTCTCCTCCGGGTTCTTCCTCTCTGCTCGTAACCTCTCTCCTCCTCAGCCATGCCTCCGACCCTGGCCACGGCGTTCGCCCGCCGCTGGTGGATGGCGGTGACTGCCATCGTGGAGAATCTGCTCTTCTCTGCCGTGCTGTTGGGATGGGGGTCGCTGCTCATCATGCTCAAGTCAGAAGGCTTCTACTCCTACCTTTGCAACGAGGAGGGTGAGTCACAACTGTCCTAAGAACATTATTTATTTGTTGCAATATACTTCACACAGCTTTAATGCTTTAATGTGGCAGTAGTCTTGAGCATCAACCTTAATGTCTTTCTTACTCAAATGTGGTGTCAGCATGAGTCAGGACAAAAGAGAGAACGTAACTTTACACTTCTGCCTTTTTGCTTCTTCCTTTCTCTGGAAAGAATAAGTGTCTTTGGAGGCACTCAGGAGATTAAATCCGATCACTTAAATTAAAGAGAGAGCAGGGTCGACAAGGTGGTCCCAAGTTAACGAGAAAAAGACCCCACTGTCTCTAAACTTTGACAAAGTATCTCATTCAGCTCCTCCCTGAGAGAGCTTCAGCGGCTCCGACTCAATTGAAGGCACGGCAGCAGCTGATTGAGAGGGATCTGATAAACCCGTGACGGCTGTCCCCGTCCCTTCCTCTTCCCATTTTGTCTTTTTGCAAAGTTAAGCAGATGCTTTGTTTTTTTAAGTACAAAGGTGGAATTGATGCGCACAATGGGTGCAGTCAGTCTCAGAGGAGAGAGGAATCAGGCCACACTTATCCTTTGGACCTCAGGCGACACTGTGTCGTGCCCCATGTGGTGAGACCTGCTAATCCCTCAGACACTCAACTATTGGTTTTATTTTGTTTTATCACTAGCTCCTAGGTAGTTCGCACAGTTGATTGACCTGACTGCTGTGTATGTTTTCCATTGAATCTTCATTTGTGAAGTGATGTCACAGGATTCAGCATCACTAACAGGCTACAATTCAACCATAAACCTTCAGTTACACAAGGCTAATTCCACTTGCATTTATAGGATAGTAAAAATGTTGCAGCAGAAGTAACAATTGAGCGTCCACGTCTGACGGGGACTTCCTGGACGGCTGCCTGCCTCAGACGTCTTATCTTGTTCTGATGATGTAAAAGGGAGAGGGCAGCAGAACCACCTCAGCTCTTTTCAGGCATGTGACATGTGATAGAGGGACAGATTTTATGACTGGTAATATGGAAGTTGAAAGTCCACTGATAAAGTACAGACAGGGAGGAGATAGAAAAGTGATGAACAGTAGATATCAACCCACACCAGCAGTAAAAACCACACTGTTGGATAAAAGTAGATACTGATGATGCAGCGTAGATTATGTGCACATGCAGCAGAGACGTTTGAGGAAGAGTTCATTTTATGCGTCAGTGGTCACGATGCAAAAGGAAGCCAAGGTCTCCACAAGCTCCTCAACAACACCAAGCATCCTGTGCACGTGCAGACTTTTTTGTACTCCTCTGATCTGCTTTCCGAGTGATTTTGCCACTTTGTTATGAAGCACGTCACTGTTTTCACACCGGGATGCCACACACATGTTTGCCTCACGTGACTACAAAGACGTCGGGTGGCTGATACCATAGAGGTGTCATCCAGAAACCGCCAGCCCGCATGTGACTAATAGGTTCACATCCCGAACTGCTGCCTCCCGTTTCTCCCTCACATGGACTTTTGTACTTTTTCACATTATCTCCTTGCAGGTTCTGACGATAATGCAAAGTTTATTGCCTGTGCCATCTTATCACCTTTAGCCCTGGCATTCCAGATTACTAATAATATCCAAGTAGAATCTCAGAGTTATACTTAAGTAATTATACAACAGTGCTATTATCAAAGTATACAAAAATACTCGTTGTGAATGGCCCCTCTTAGAACATGTACATTACAATTAGATTACCTTTATTTCTGCTTTTATTGAACGTTTTGTATACTAAGCTCAGCTGATAAATGTAAGGCCCGTTTTTTACTATATATTCGGCCTGGTAACAGTCAAGTCTTATGTTTATCCATAATAATACATCATAAATCATTTGGTAATTATAGGGTAGCCGAAATACTGGAAATACTCAATTTAAGTACTCGTTCTTAGTCACAGAATGTACGTTGGTGTTTTCTCAACTGGCTCCTGATATGAAGTTATACGACCTCGTTATAACTGCACGTGCTCAGTGCACATGTGGCCACTATGTGTTGATGTATCAGGATGCTGTGAATAAGCAGAACTCCCACCTAGAATTTGATCTGCATGCCAAGAAGCTGCAGCTCCCCATACATTGAGCCGCCTACAGGAGTTCACAGCTCAACTCTCACACGGTTGTGTGAATATTCATGTCACACAGCCTTTATGAACTCTGTTTTTTTGTGTATCAGTTGGACTACATAAACTTTTACACGTGCATGTCTACCCATGTCTACCCTCTCTTGGAGAAAATGTATCTAACACTTCATCTTCTACTTCTTCTTGTTCTATAGGCAACAGTACCAGCTTTAACGTGTCCCAACCCCTTGCAACGCCGGCACCCGATGAGTACTCGGACTACTATGATGGGGAGGTGGTTGGTCTGGGAGACGGGGTGGAGATGAGGCCCCTGGTCCCTATAGATGGGCCCCTGAGGATGAACGGCTGGCTGATTTGTAAAGAACAGGACGAGATGCTGAACTTAGCGTTCACAGTGGGCTCCTTCCTGCTCTCAGCCATCACCCTGCCACTGGGCATCGTCATGGATAAATATGGGCCTCGCAAGCTACGACTGCTGGGCAGGTAAGCAAAGGAAACGAGGAAGAATCTAGACAAACTATTGTGTTATTTCTGAAGACATTTCTATTCACTTTCATATAAAACCCTGCAACAACAACTTAAATCATCATCATTTATTTTCAGCACGTGTTTTGGCCTGTCCTGTCTCATGATTGCATACGGAGCCTACAATCCAAATGGTAAGTCTCACCTTTTTTTTTGCACAAAACAATATACACATATGGTTACTGAGTCAGTCATGAGCTAACTTGTGTGTCATTTGCAGAACTCTCTGTCCTTATCTTCATTGCCCTGACATTCAATGGCTTCGGAGGCATGTGCATGACCTTCACCTCTCTCACAGTAAGTACGGTCGTGTGTGCTTTGTAATCCTCCTGCTGCAGAGCCGTTTGCACCTGCCGCATAATGTTTGTCCAGATGTACGTTTTCCGTCGTCATAGCTCTTTGTCTTGCTGTTACGGCTCTGTTATGATATTGAGCTGGCTCTGCGCCCGCTCACCCGCTCCCTCCCCGCTTGCCTGGCAGTTTTTTTGGCTTCTTACACTGCACTCTGTGTTCCTAGCAGGAGGGGGTGTGGGGGGTTTATTGGGGAGAGAGAGTGTAACTCGATGGTTCATTATCACTTTCCGCTGCATCTATTATTGTGCTTCAGCAGGAACATCATAGCAACTGTTGGAGCATGTGAGCTGCTCATCTCCCGTTCTCTCTCTTCTGACACACACACACATGCACTCACTGCACTGTACGTGCACAAAAATACACATTACTTAAGTCAATATTTGCCAACTAATGTACTCAAGGACAACTAGCTTTAAGTTTACCATAATCTCCCATTAATTTTTTTCTTTTTGAAAAATAACACACTGTCCTTTGGGGTTTATTTTGTGTTTACAAGCAAGTTAAAAGAGTACTTGCACTTCTATAATATTATCAGACTTATGACTCGAAAAACAACCTAATCTTACTCCTAACTTGTTACATAAAGATGCTGGATCAGGTCCCTTAATGGACATTTTCAGGGAACCCCTTTACCATCATTTCTGCACAGCAGGGGTATAAAGTAAATATAGTATAAAGAGCAATAAAGTCTGTAAAGAAACCCTGAACCCAAGAAAAAGAGAATCTTTTCCTGCAAGAAACCATCACAAACTTTCTTATGTTAATCCACAACCCCCATATTTTTCCACTAAATGTATCCAAATATTTTTGTGTGTAGCAGAGCGTGTAGGCTACCCTGCGTGTTCAAAAATAATACAATTATATCAGTAGCATTTAATGTAACCATGTTGTTTGTTCGTGAGCCACAAAGGCTTTACAGAGCTTCTTTTTTACACAAAGTATCACTTCCCAGGAGCTTTCAGCTGACTTTGATGTGTAAAAATGCTGGTGTTGGCCTTTAAGACTGAAAAACAGAACCAGGCACACAGGGACAGAAAAACAACCGGCGCTCTTTGGGATTCACAGGGTCGACCCCTCAACAATCCTTTGCATTCTTTCCCTGCTCTTCTTCCCGTTCCCTCCCTCTTGTCACCAGTTCAGCCTTACGGTGACTCACACAGGAGTCCTGGGGCTGTACTATGGTGATGCTGTTCACCAGAGCGGGGCTCTATTCCAGTAAATCTCCCAATAAATACCTCGTCTCTATACCCCTATACACTGTGATGTACATCTCCTGTACCTAAATCTCTCATTAGCTGCTTCCACCGGCCTCAATGTCTATGATGTTGTAAACCCGTAATTTATGGCTTTGTTTGCTCTTTGGTACTGAAGGCCCCCACATTTCCCCTGCATACTACCTTTCACACCGTCTCCTTCAGCCTGACACTCTCCTTGAAAGCCTCAGCGTTGGGTTAATAATTAGACTATGCTCCTTGATGACTGCACCTCAGACCTGCAGGCATTTATCCTCATCTGAAGGGTGTTGGGTAACTCTCAGCTGCCCTCAGCGGCCACCGCTGGCTCCGAGCCAATGTCACTTGTCAGGTCACCTTTCCCCTTTAGGGTTGCCAGGCAGCTGCTAATGTATCCGTAATAAAATAAAAATCTATTGCAAGAGTTTTCTCCTTCTCATGTACTCCTGCTGGGAGACACTGGGCGCTTTAATATGCATACTTTATCAATTTAGTACACACAAACACATACCTCTTCCTCAGCTTCCCGGTCTTATGTAATTGGATGTGCTTGTTGTTGTTCAGTCTCTTGAAAACAGAACAGCTTGTGAATGCCTTTGTATTTGGATGTTTTGCCACCCACTGTCTCCTGTTTTCTCCGTTTCCCCTCATAGCCCCCTTTTCTCTTGTCCTCAAACGGGAGTAAAGCATGTAAAAGACAGAGAAAATGTCACCTCACCTCAGCCAGCCCCTCTCTGCTGCGCTGTGTTTGTGTTGGACAGCTGCGCGCTTTAAGCGACGCTCTTTTGTATTGCGTTTGTGTCTCTGTGTTGTGTTTTAGTTTCTCTGATGTCTGCTTGCTAATTGGTTCCCACTGTCCACTCTGACCCCGGTGTCAGTAGGCACCATCCTCACAGTGTCCCCAATCTGTCTCAGAGCAGCTACACTGCAGCTGAGATCACCATGATCTTGGCAGTAGATGCTTTATATTTACAACAAAATGTCTCATTTATCATAATAACTTTATTCTCTCTCCCTCTAGCTCCCTACCATGTTTGGGGACCTCCGTTCCACCTTCATCGCACTGATGATCGGCTCCTACGCCTCCTCTGCTGTCACCTTCCCCGGTGTCAAGGTAACAAACACTCAATCTGAATGAATTTTTCACCTATTCCTCTATTTATTTATTTTAGTTTTTGTCCAGAAATCTGTCAATAATTGGTCATGTTCTGGTGTGCACAGGTGATCTATGACCTTGGCATTTCTTTCATCACTATCCTGGTGGTGTGGGCTGCCTGTGCTGGACTGGTCTACGTCAACTGCCTGTTCAACTGGCCCCTGGAGCCGTTCCCCGGACCAGACGACATGGACTACACGTGAGTACTACAGATACAAACAGTGGTGCATGAATGCCCCTATGTGAACAAGTATATTCAAAATATGCAAAAATGTGTCACTAAATATACTGTACGTAGATGGTGTATCCTAGACGTCACAATTTCACCTAAGTGATCAAAAATTTAGAACCAAATATGTGTAATAATGGCATCCACCCAAAAATTGCAAAAGCAACCCGTGAGACTTAATAAAGTGTGGGAAAGTCCATCATATACCTCTAAACCTTTACACACACAGTTTCAGTTTTGTTTCTGATTCATGACCAGAAAAACCACAGTGTTGAGCTGCTTCTTGAAATATTCTTCATGTTCTCATCTTTTATGTTACATATCACTTCTTTGTGGAATCCCTTGTAGACCTTTGACCTACGCCTAAATATCCCCTGTCCCTGACCCCTTTTAAAAACGGAAGGCAGAATAGCAACATTGACACTCTTTGAGAAATCATTATGTAATATGTGCAAAATGTGCAGCGTAAGTCTGCAAGGTCAGAGTCTATCTGCTGACACTTGTCAACTGTAAATCCTCCTTAATTAAAATGACTTGTTTGTTCGGCAAAAAACTTTTCCGGTAGACTGATTCAGACACATGACACAGAATTACCCCATTTTTCATTCATGATATTTAATTTTTTTTTTTTACACCCTTTTCCTCTGTGCTTTCTCTGCCCTCTTCTCTGCTCTATCATCCCCCTTTTCCATTTTCCATTTTCTCAGTGTAAAGATCAAATTCAGCTGGCTGGGATTCGACCATAAAATCACAGGAAAACAGTTCTACCGCCAAGTGACCACAGTGGGCCGTCGTCTCAGCGTGGGCAACAGCCTCAAGCAGAAGGAGCTGGCCACAAAGGACGGACACAAGCTCTGCCTCTCCACCATGGACCTGGAGATGGAGTGCAAATCAAAAGACGAGTGTAAGAACTCAAACCCAACACTTTCCTTTGGCCTCCTGTTTTTGTGCTTCTCATTCTAATGCGTGTTGTTTCTCCCGTGCAGCCCAGTCTTTCATGAAAACCATCACCACCCCGATTTTCATGCTGAGTCTCGTGACCATGTCCATCACTCAGCTCCGTCTCTTGTTCTACATGGGGGCCATGAACAGCGTCCTGGAGTCGCTCACAGACGGAGACCTCAACACAGGTATGCATGGAGTTTTCTGTCTGTGTGTGCAGACAAATAACTGTATTTTCTGACATGTGATATGACATGTATAACTGTGATTCATGATTTCATATCAGCTGGACTTATGTGATTTTAATTTAATTTTCAGTGGAGAAAATGGAAGTTGGTAAGACTGAAAACTTATCGTGTCGTAGCTTACTAAAGCATTAAAGTGTTAGATTTCACCTCTAGTCTGCTGCATTTAATCCACTACTCAATGCTAGGCTTGTTATTTCATTTGACCTTGCCTCGTCAATAACCTGCCCAGCCCTTCAGCTGTCATTCAGCTTTAATCTGAAAGCACCAGGTACCATTTGTTGTACTCATTAACTAACTCTGCCCCTCAGCACCAGCAAAGAGCTTACATCATACGATATGAGCACTTTCACATGACGCACTTTTCATTTATCATTACTCCTCTGGTCATAAATCCACTCATAATGGCATAGAATTGACTTTTGAACAGCTGTTTTCTTTGTATCTGCTGTTTTTTCACTCAATAAGCCTCTCCTGCCTTGGACTAATAATTAACTGTCCCGTCATGGTCATTAACCAGGTAGAAAAAGGCCTTGAACTCTCCCTCTCTGTCATATCTTTCATCCCGCTATAAACATCCCCCCTTTCTTATTTTTCCTTCAATTTCTAATATTAATTCTTTTATTTTTTGCGACCTTTTTGTCCTCAGTGAGCCTGTACTCCTCCATCTTCGGCATCCTGCAGCTGCTGTGCCTGATGACCACCCCTGTGATTGGTCAGATCATGGACTGGAAGATGAAGGACTGTGATGATGGAGAGGAGGAAAAGGAGCCCTGCAGCAAGTGAGTCAACTCGTTCCTGAGACTCCTTTCCATTTATAACTCCAGACATTACTGCAATGTTTACTTGCCAGTGTGATGAATTAGAGTTCCAGTATCAGTGCCTGTATAATCTGATCTCTCTTTTGTCTGATTTTTTGCCCACTAGGGGACAGACGAATAAAAAGCGCAGAGACAAAAAGACCCAGAAGGTGACCAATGCTCTGCGAGCATTCGTCCTCACAAATGTCCTTTTGGTGGGATTTGGAATCACCTGTTTGGTGCCTAATCTCCCCCTGCAGGTGAGTTTTTCACTTCAGGTGTCAGAGTCACACACAGGCCTTCAAAGTGCTTCTTCTCCTTATTACCTTATTTATATTATTTTAACTAAAATGAAAAATGAGAACCCTTCAGCAGATTTCAGTCTCCTGCTGGCTGCAGCTTCATATTCAACATGAGGGTTGATTTTCATACCTAAAGCTTGACAAGAAAGCAAAAAAAAAAGCTTGTTTTCAAATATTTTGAGCTATTTCATCTATACCACATAGACTGACTGAGTGAGTGCCATAAATAATTATGAATATTATAATAAAATATCTCTCCTGCTTTAATCTCTCCTCAGATCGTGTCATTTGTTCTACACACTGTTGTGAGAGGATTCATCCACTCTGCTGTCGGCGGCCTCTATGCTGCTGTGTAAGTGTCCTCTAACCTCACACACACGTTTTTTCTTCTTCTTCTGTTTGCAGCTTTAAACTGAGAAACTAAACTTACCACTTCTCTCCCTGCAGGTATCCCTCCTCCCAGTTTGGCAGCCTCACAGGCATGCAGTCTCTGGTCAGTGCTGTGTTTGCTCTGCTGCAGCAACCCCTGTTCCTGGCTATGATGGGACCTCTGCAGGGAGACCCATTCTGGGTATGAATACACACACACATACACTCAAAAACTCACAAATTTGACTTTTTAGTTGTGGCTAATTTTGCTTGTTGTCCCCCTCAGGTCAATATTGGACTCTTAGCTCTCAGTATGCTGGGCTTCTTGCTGCCTCTCTACCTGATCTGCTACAGACGGACGCTCAACAGACAACAACGGGAGAGGGACGACGACGCTAAGATCTACATCAAACTCAACGGCACTGACATCCCCGAGGCCTACGTCTAGAATACAGGAAATGCAGAGAAGTGGATTGCAAAAGATGAAGAAATATTTTTTTTACCCAGAAGCATTTGCAATCCATCAACACATGCAAAAGAACAACTGAAATCTTTAAAATATCACATCTGTGTAATTGGGTACCCACCAAGATCGCTGCTGCTGCGGCTTCAAAGTCAGTCGGACAGTTGCTGAGATATGTGTCCCACATTTGGAGCAGGAAAGGAAAACACAAGAGGAAAGACTGTGAAAGGAAAGAGGCATGAGCCCTCTGTATTCCCCCAAATCCTCTGACTTCTCTTTTTATTCCCTCCTCTCAGAAAAGACTGCTTAATATTCCCCATATGAGCAAAAAAGTGAACAGGAGAGTGTTTCATATCCCCCTGTGACACCAGCAAGACTGTCACCCTCACAAACAACCTCACTCATAGTGGAGCATGATTCCAATTTTATGATTTTATATTTTGTTTATGCTCACTTTAAATGATCTTGATTGTAAATTTCATAACATGGTGCTACCTATCTATTCATAGCTGGATGTTTTTGAGATAGATGGCGTACGGTAAGTGTGGACTAAATGGCATTAATGAGTGACAGGGAGGAGAGAAGCGCGTTGTAGCTGATGTTTCTTAGGTAAAATAGATACTCATAATGGTGTGTTTCTTTTCTTTTTTTTTGCTAGACTAACATCTTAATACAATTTAAACTACTGTAGCTTAGAATAAACTGCAGTGCTGGAAGAATGTCAGTGTTTTTATGGGCTGTACTGTATTCTGTAAGAGGGACGTCAAGAGTATTTATTTTATTTTCTGCTTTCTTTAGTTTTTTTTTATACGTTAGGTTTACCAGAGTACCTGTTGAAAATACCTTAAAGATTTGTTCATTGGGTATCAAGTATTTTTTACACATATCAGTGACAGTTAAAGGCAGTATTTCATTCAGTCTGCTCAGCACTTTATACCCTTTAATCAGCTCTGTTCAGCACTTCTCTCCTAATGCCTCTCTAGAGAAATAGTCCCACTTTCACTTTGAGCTCCTCTTACCTTCATACGTGTATTTATTTCATTTCACACTAACGTTTCCATAATACATTTCATCATGTATTTAAATTGTGCTGTGCAGGCATTGACTCATATGTGTGATCATGTACTGAGTGGTTTGCATAGAGCTCTTTCTTCTACCGTTGATAGAAGATATTGTAGAGATGTTTTATTGTGCAGGCGTTCCTGTTTGAATATGGAAGATTTTGGGGGGTTAATAAAGATGAGTTGATCTCTTTCAATTGGCTCCTTTTTTTCATGTTTTTCCACTTCTCACAAGGCTAAATTATACTGAATGTGTCTGTGTAATGGTATCTGTGTAATTCTTACAGAAACTCACATTCTGAGTGTGATTATAATAGACGTTGACCCAGTTCTCATAGAGGGATTGCTTGTTTTTTGCAGGAACTTTGATATTGTATTTTATAATATACTTTTTTCTGTATCTAAAACTCCCTTTTTTTATTTTTTTATGGTGCAAGTCCCTTGAAGTTGATAGTAAAAATGCACCAGGCTTCGCTTGGTGGTAACAATCTTATATTTTGCTTTTAATTTGAAATTCAACAGCGGCAATTTGAAATTTGGGAAGTTTTACAATGTATGCCTGTATGTGAAGTCTCTGTTTATAGATATAAACACATTTAGGAAAGCTGAAAAACCTATATTGAACCGATTTGTAGGTTTTTCCACCACTAACCAGCAGAGGTCAGTATTGGTGGTACGTTTTTTAGGACCATCATAGTGGTTACAGAGACATTTTTGTCCTCATTCTAGGCATAATTGCAACAGAATTATAGTTCTGTTTTAATACATTTTCACCAGGATTTGAGACCAGAAACTAATTTCCAAAACATCTGAACCAAACCTGCAATGAAACAGACACTGGGAGGGATTCCTGTTTTCAACACACACGGCTCTGGGTAACTCCACAATACAAGTATAAACATATTCAACATATTTATCTAGAAATAATCCACATGTAAAATGCAAATCTGCTTTACCAACAGCAGTGTTTGCAGTCAGAGGCGAGACTCCACATCTCACAGAAAGCTTGTTCAGAGGTGAGATAAAGAGTCATCCTGAACATTTTTTCCCACCAGATGTTCGCTGGCACACTCTCACTACATGTTTGGTTTTTACCAGGCCTGTCAGCCCTCTGCTCTGCCATCTGATACTACACTCCAGCAGATGGTAATCACTTGACACCCCAGTCCCACTCGTCACCTGAGAATAGATCTGAGGACGTCACTCACATCAGGGGCAGTGGACTCCTGGAGCTCTGCAGGTGCTGGTGCTGGTGAGGCCACTGTTTGTTGGCTTAGTGACCCCTGTGGTGTGTCCAGGTACACAGTTCAAAGAGGCAGCATGAGACCAAGGCCTTGTAAGGTCTTTATAAAGCAAAGAGGGGACCAGTTGCATTATGTTGTATTGAACAATTTGAGCATTTTATTCAAGATTATCAGCCGAACATGCATTTTATCTTTTGTGCAGCATGATCAAACCAATCATGGGGACAATATATTTATATATATGTAGAGAGAGATAGATGGATGGATCGTCATTGTGCTACAGTATACATCTACAGGACAGATGAGGAGACAGGAGTGATAAGCGGATGTTGGCAGACGGATACAGATGCGCTATAAATACAGCAGCAGTGCGCTGTTACATAATTTTAGACTCACACGCACTCACATCGCGCGATCCCCGGGACGTGGGGCTGGATTAGGGACCTGTGATGCCTTGTCGTCGCATCACGCGCCAGCACAATCTTATAGACCCGTGGGTGGTGTCGGTCAGGGGACCTCCAGGGCTCCTTGAGAGAATAACAGGTCAGCCTGCAAGTGCTGCTGTGTGGATTCATAAGGACGCGCTCACCGAAAGCACATAATGGTTATTATGAGAAATGCACCCTGAATATGTGACACAATCTCAGCCATCAGTGGTATCAGATATGCAGCGGACAGGAGTGTGTTTGGAGTTTCCGGAGGCAGATAATCACATTAGATGCGGGGACTTTGTTTAAAGGGCTTAGAGAGCTGACGCACCGTGCGTCTGTGCCAGCGGTGGTGGTCCCCGTGCCATGCCCATATATACTCTGATGGTGAATAACCACGCTTCTACGTCACCGTGACAGCGATGACGCAGGGTGTAGCACACTCTGGAGAAAAATGGTTCAGAGAAGCTGTTATTTTATGGTGCTGTGTGTATTTATTTTTGTGATGTAATTTTTTTTTTTTTTCTTGATTTAATTCATCATGAGCCTGTCTTTTTTGCATTCAGGTTCTGCTGTCTTGGACACGAGAAATTATTTTAAAATATGTTTTTAAAAAAAATAAAATAAGGATATATAACGTATTCTTATGGTTATTAGGATTAATGACAAATAAATTATTAAACTTGAACTATTTAATTTAATTTTGTTTCAATGTTTAGTGTTTTTAATAAAAGAAGGTCAAAATTAGCAGAATTGAACACTTCTTCGACATAGGTTGCCTGAGCACCTGCCCCTTTTATCAAGTTAATTAAATGCAATTTTATTTCTTGTTTATTATTATTATGTTTTGTGAATCCCTGCCAACATCTAACCATTATTAATGATTTAGCTATAAATAGAAAACCCTTGCTGTCGTCAGTTAGTTTACGTCACATGATCACCTGCGGCAGGTGAAAGGTCACGATGTGACGTAGCCTCCGTTTTGCCCACGTGCAGCTGTGACGCAGGACGCCGCAGGCACACAGCGGCAACATTAAGATGGTGAGTTTTGTGTGATTGATTATCACGTTTTATGTAGTTTTATAGTTACACGGTTTGATACATGATATCGATCCTGGCTGCTGCTGCTTCTGATTAATGTTTCGGACTCACAGTGACGCTCACCTGCTTTTAACTCTTAGCTGCCCAGTTGTTGATGTCATGTTTACTTGAACACTGAAGCTGTTGTGTTGCTGCTGATTTTGCAGACACTTTGAATCTTTAGCACTTTCTTCCTTTGATGCATGTCTTGGTTGTTCAGTCAGCTGTTGATCTGTGTGAGTTAAATGAGTGTGCAGGTCTGATGGGAGCTTTGAGGACTTTCATCAGACATCATCTTGGATTTAAGTGAATTTGTGCTGCATAATGAGTCATGATCTGTAAGGCCATGTGTTTGATGCATGCATTTGAACTTTTTTTATGTGGATGGAGCCTTAAATATGCTTTTTGTGTTCAATCTTTTGAGTATTCAAACTGAGCTGAAGGCTCACTCTGATTGTGCAAAGAAGCAAGTCATGTGTCTACAATCTGTGCATAGTATGATAAATCATCTCAACATTTCCTAATTGTTTTTTGTTGTCTACTTCGCTGTTGTCAAACTTTATTTTCATGTCATTTGATAAATATATACGACTAAAAAGAATACTGTCCGTTCTATCCAAGAGCAAGTTTTGCAGAAGTTCATTTTAAATCAGTAATTGAACTATTTGACTTTACGTTACGTTACGTTACGTTATGTTATGTTATGTTATGTTACGTTACGTTACGTGACGAGACGTTACTTTTATGCCACAAGAGGGTAGAGTATCTAACAAAATATTTTATTATTGTTTCTACTTTATTGCAGATTGTGATATCAGGGCGTTTTTTTATTATTTACTTATTTACTGTCATAACAAATTATGTCGATTTGATTGTACTTGAGTTGGAGATTTTTTACAATAATAATAATAAGCACAATAAAAGTCTTACTATAAAATTAAGAGTTTGACATTTTTGGAAAGTTTTTAAAATATTGTCCCATTTTTAGACTTTGGGGCACCTGTCCCTTTAAATTCCTCTGCACGGCCCTGCATTGGTATTTTCACTGTCAAGCACATTTATCAATTATCCATCTATAAAACTGCATGGCTCAGTTGGTACCTCTTGTTCATTTTGTCTAGGCTGTGCAGACCGACCACAAAGCACCCCCTGGTGAACCATCCCTTTCTGTGTGTGCTCTCTGCTCTGCACAGGCCTCGGTGCTCTGCGCGCAACAGCAACGCCGCGCCGCGGCCCCGATCAGGAAGTGAATTTGAAGAAAATAAGCGACTGTGGAGGTAGAATGACATAGAGGGGAGAGGTGGGAGAGAAGCAAGCGGAGAAAGAAGCGACCAACGGAGGGAGGGATCGACCCTTGTTTCTGGACCTGTATTGAGCTGCTCCCCTTCTTGAAGATATTGCACCGCCAAAAAAAAATGCTCATAAAGGAATTGTAAGTAGCTGTGTGTGCATGTGTGAGTGTGTGTGAGAGAGGGGGAGAGAGAGCGCGCGGAGAATGTGTGCGCGTTTATCCGCCTCGTTTCGCAGCGCTGACATTGTGGCCAGTCGCCCGTCAGAGGAATTACAAGAGTGCGGCCAGGGGGATGTCGACATCCCGTATCTGCTCCGACTCCGTGTCCGTCATTATTTTTCATGCACGGGCCTCCATCACCATAAAGCATTCACCGAATAAACCGAGAGATAATGAAGCGGCTGCAGTCGCATCAGCAGCCGGTGCTGCATGGCTGTGCCCTTCACATTTTCATCCCCTCAAGTGAAATCGGAGGGCTAGATAAATGTCCTCTGGCTCTGGTGCTAAAATGACGGATTGCTGTAGAGGAGTGGTGGTGGTGTTCAGGGAGAAATGGCTGGTGTAAGCCGAGCCGAGCCGTGCCAGCGTCCATCCCTGTATAAGCCGCTGTGGCCATGTTATTGATGCGCGGTGAAGGTGAAACGACTGATGGAGCTTTTACCTCTGGAGGAATGGAGGTGGCGAGGTGTAGAGG
>CAFUXE010001430.1:870463-885384 GCA_903364295.1 Serranus cabrilla
AAAAAAAAGGAAGATAGGGAGATGTTTGACGCACGAGTCAGACATTTCTGACAATTTGACAGCTGGGCCGAAGGGACGTGATGGCACATCAAGTGGGATCGTGCGTGCAAAGGGAAAGATTTTGGGATTTTTAACACATGACTTTAACACATAGCAGGCCTCAGTGTTCTGTAAGGATAGCTGACTGAGGCCTAGTTACAATCAGTTTAGGATAAGGCCGATGGATTGCAGATGAATTGGGATGATATTGGCCTTCAAGTAAAAAATCAGCTATTGGTCGTGGCTGTGGACTTCAGAGAGTGTGGTGGCTGCTTCATTTAAATGCTCTTAACTGGTGTCAGCCTGTACACCAGACTCATTTTGCCTCAAGGGGCGAGTGACCCACCTGTATATAAAAAAAGTAATTTGTCTGGTTAGTGCTATGGTATAGTTCTGAATGTTTTTCACACCATTTTCCATGAACTATTTTAAATATATTCATGCATTTTTAGACGTGTGGATCTTTTTTTTTTTTACTGTTTTATTGCATTTCTATGGCAAGGTCAGTGCTACTTGGCACACATGTTCAGCTATTTGCAGCTCCAGCCTAAAAATAACGCTCTGATCTGAAAAACTATATTGATCAGGCTTAAATGGGCATACATTAATCAACACTCGTTATTGTCTGGATTTCTCACCACATGTATTCAATCAATTAATGGCCCAGTATTTAAAAAAAAAAAAGCGCAGGATGAGAGTGATGGCATGGCTAAAGATCTGAAGTGATTAGGGAGAGTCTGGGTCTCAGCAGTCTGCCTGGAAATTAATTAAATCGGTCACGATTAAATGCTGAATGCACTCATACATGCTGTCAACACACGGGCACACAAAAGGGGCTTGTGCATGCACATACTCTGAGACGCCATCATGGGGGGTCAAGAGACAGTGAAGTGATCCATGCACTGCTGTATTACAGACAGTTTTTTTTTACTCTGTACTGCTCACCTGAACCAGTGACCTAAATCACTCCTGGTCCACTTTTTTTTCTCCAATTCCATGAGCTTTGGCAGATGTACAGAGACAGTGCTGTACAATGTATGGTGTGATTAAGAGAATAGGAAAGGAGCGGTGAAACAGAAGAGACAGACAGAGGAGAAGAGAGCAATGCAGGAGAGAAGAGGGGTGTTTGTTTTCTGAAGCAACAGAGAGACACCTGATCTTCCTGTCAAGACCTTTAGACCAAGGAGATTTGCAGAGAGACAGAAAGAGAAAGAGGTGACTTAAGTTCTTGTTTCTTAAGTCTGAATTCTGTGAAGTATTTAAATTCAGCTCTTTTTCACATTTACCCCATATTAAGCTACTAAACAGACTTATTTTGGGAGACCTGCACTTTCATCTATATCCTTATATAGTGTTTAAATGTAATCATTTGACATCAGAGACAGTTTTCCACTGTCTCTGCCTTCCTTGCAGCATCTGGCCTCCCATCCAAAAGTCTGGCGAGGACTCAGACCCAGATTACATTCAGTGGCGAGTGGGATGCAGGATTATCTGAATTTGGGCATACATCACACAGTTACAAAACAATCAACAAAGCTGTATACTGTACATGTGCATTACATGGTACAAGACGTGCACATGTCAGAGAAAGGAGGGAGTGTATTTCCTCACATGCCAATACTGTATGTGTGTAGGAATAAAATTGCATTAAATTCCCATAGAGTTGCAGCCTTGTGTCATTTAAGGTTTTACTTACCATCAGTAACTAACCAGCCGTGTTTTGCTTTTTCATAAACATAATGACCATCATTTTATATTGTGCCAAACTGAACAACATTTTGATTATTTATTTATTGATACCAATCTGTAAGAAAATGTATCTTTCTTTAAACTAGATGACATAATATTTTACAATATTTACATAATTTACAGGCACATGTCAGAAGATCAACACATTAACCTACTTATTTTGAGGTCAGTTAGTTAAAATGTAAATAAAGAATAATGGAGAATATGTCAGTAGTTGAAAGATGTAATAGATTTATTAGTGAAATACTGTAGGTAATGGCTGTTAAATTGTGCTGACCTACATCATACACATAAATTAAGGACTTTAGTGTTTGTTCCCTTGTACATTGTGTGTACGGTGTACTGTGATGATGATTACTGAGTCATTTTCCAACACCTTTAAAAAATTAAAATATAGAGAAGGCCGAAAACCAGGGACACAGGGAATACAAAAGTATATTTATGTATGTATTAACCAGAGACTAAACTGTATAAGAAGGTGACGTAGCCACCACGAAACCGATTAATAATCTTATTGTTAAGCCTTCTTCATGCAAGACACAGTGTATGCAAGCTTTTTCAACACACATTTACACAATTTTAGGTCCAGTACAGTCAGTAGGTGCCAGGAACATTGAAGCATTTTTTGTAACTATAAAAACAATTGCAAATGGAAACTATAAAATACAAATAATGGCAAGGAAATTATAATGATCGCAGGGTTGGGTTTCAGTAGAAATATCCACATATGGATAACACCTGGATCATGAGGAGGAAGTGCAGCCGGTGAGCAGCTGCTTCATTTACACTGGGAAGAGCAGCCATTGAAATCTTAGATAATTGTAACTTTTGTTAAGTTATGGCATTAACAAGTTCCTTTATGGTAACAAATGTTGCTATAACAACTTGGAAGGCATAACCATAATTTGATTGTAACTTGATTCTATGAAATAATGATAATAATAATGATAGCCTATTAAAAATCAATGTTTCTCCTCTTACGTATAACCTCTGATGGAAACTGTTAAAAACCTTTTCAGAGGACCCGCTCAGCCTGAAAACCAGGATTCACAGCTCAGTTTTTGCATTCTGTCTCTCGCTGTTTTCTCGCTTCATTGAAGCATATTCTCATCTTCTCCTCAGAACAGCAAAGAATAGATCATTTATTCTCTCTTGATGACTCAGTGTTACAGCGTCAAAGTGAAATACGTGAATTTCATTCTTAATGGGCTGTTTTCTTTGTTCAGTTTGAGATCCACATTAGATTTTATCATCTTATTATTAATAAAGGATGTGTCATGCCGGAGAATAGAAAAGCAGCCGTGTCATTTAATTTGCAAAAACATTGAAGGAAGTCTTTGCTCTGTGAAAGGTAAAAAACTCCTCTGAAAAGAAGTAACTTGTGAGGTGCTTATCTAGGAGTTGATTGAAGTCACAGTCATAACAGTATGATTGTCATGAACTGTTCATATATCTAATATAGCTCCTCATTACAAAATCCCTGGGGGCTGACTCCATCTCAACTAAAGAGTCCTCGGAGACAGCATCATGGAAAAAACACACGTTTGTCAGATAATTGGTGTCCAGCTTTGTATTGAGCCGAACAGTTAAATATGTCAGTTCATTTTTTCAGTGTGTCACTCACAGGATTTCTTCAGGCTAAGCCAGTTCACAGAGAAAGTCCATTATTAAAGCATGATTAATGTCACATTTTAAAGCCGATAATGAGTTCAGAAGCACAGTTTTTACTGTTTTTTTCTTGCTTATATTGAACAGTGCATTGAAACTAATGCAACTGTTAAAGGTGCAATGTGTAATTTTCTTATAATCGTCATTAAGCAGTCAGCATCGGACAAAACAGTGACATGACAAGTAGAGAACATGATTGACCGGCATCATGTTGATATCATGTCCCAGTATGTTTGTTCTTGATACTAACTAGCTTGCCATTTGCAAATAACTTTATCAGCTAATGCTAACCAATGCCAGAAGCATGCCGTTTTGGCTAAAATCAACACTGTTTGTCATAATATATAAACTTGTAATTTGGCAAGTCAGTGAGCTAGTATATCCACTCAGATAGCATTTTTGCTTGTTATAACGTTAGCTAGCAAGTAAGCTAAGGAAAAAAAGGCGCAAAAAATGGGATGAGAACCAGTTTGGAGTCGTTTGATCCACTGTTATCCTCGGTTTCCCCTCCAACATTCCTGTTCGGCTGCATGGACTTCATTCAATAAAGTTTTTTTTTTTGTTTTTTTGTGGTAACGTGGACTTTGTGCTAGACTCTGTAATGCTGGGTGCAGTTTGTTTGTTGACGATGGCGGACTCCTTTTCTAAGCTAATATTAGTTATTATTGCACACTGCAGTTACAACCTGTTCAAATATTGCCAATACAAAGCAATTTGCTATGTAAACTGCTTCACATAATACCGTTCATACAATATCAGAGAAATCTGAATTGTTAGGTGTAATGAGGTTGAAGTGAAAAATATAAAAATACACTATTACAGTCCTAATTAACAATGACATTGCATAATTGTTCAGAGGGAAAACAGACATTTTGATTATGAGCTGGTTTAACAAAAGAAACTATCTGTATGATACTGTAATACCTTTTTGTCCTCAAAATGAAATAACTGTTTAAAATTGTTACTTAATGATTTTTTGAGTAAATTTCTTTCCTTTTCTTTCTCTTCCAGCCGAGTGATTCTTCCTATCTCTGTGGAAGAGGTAAGTTTTATTTCCGTATCTTTTAGTGTGTGTGTGTGTGAGTTTACTTGTGCTTCCTACATAGTGAGGTTCAGCACAAGTTGTCCACCAAGACAGTGAGGACATTTTTGGGAAGTGAGGACATTTCGTCCAGTCCTGATTGAGGGTAAAGATTTGGTTTTAAGGTTTTAAGTTTTAGATTGGAGTTAGGGTAAGGGTCGAGGTTAGACATTAAGTTTGAATGGTCCTGGATATTCAAGGGTTGTGTGTGTGTGTGTGTGTTAGCTAAAAGGCTCAAGGCTCAGCTTTTGTTATCTGATTCTCTGGCTCACTGTATTCACAAAAGTGTGTTTTCATCACTAAAGCTGCTCTTCTTTGAGTGACTCTTTGACTTTAATGTGTGTTTGTATATATTTTAACACACACATAAGACCATTAATATTTCCAAAAGCGACTTATCACACAGAAACAATGCAGCAGGGAGCACCTTGAAACATTAAAGAGGGTTTCAATCAGACAGAGCACTGGACCAACACAGTCAGCAAAGGTTTTCACTGTCCTCGTCCTCTTTCTCCCTGTGTCCCTCGCTATCCTCATTTCCATTGCAGTTTGATCTTCTATTCAGGCCTGCATCTTAAATGAGTCACCTGAAACTACTTCCATGACTTACTCTGCAGCCCCTCCCCCCTCTTCCTGTCGCCCTCATATTTATGCACTGACATGAGACTAATCTACTTCTGGTGGACATTTGACTCGTGCTGTTTATTAATGCTAAATAAATACTGACTAATGTACGCACTTAATCTGCTCTTACACACAATAAATAGCTTCCAGTAGAGCAAAGCAGCAGCGGTGAGCGCTCAGACACAATAACAGGTTTGCGGCCGAGACAGCAGCTGCCCCTAATGCATCGCGCCACGTCATCGCCACATGAGCCACAGGACTTCAAGAAACCAAATCTGAGAAATTATTTGTGACTGCTCGGATCAGGGCTGCTTATACTAAAATATTTTCATATTTATTTGAACTCAAAACCACAAAGCAGTCCCCCTGATTTCTTCTTTTTGCATTTCCTCTGGAGGCTTCAGGTCCACACATGTTGCTCATCATTAACTGTGTGTGTTTGTAGCTTTTATCTTAATCATAGCTCTACATAATGAGGCAGGTTTCCTCCAGAGCA
Source organism: Serranus cabrilla (assembly GCA_903364295.1). Lineage (NCBI taxonomy): Eukaryota > Metazoa > Chordata > Actinopteri > Perciformes > Serranidae > Serranus > Serranus cabrilla. The sequence goes on from CAFUXE010001430.1 coordinate 876,121, forward strand.
GGAGGCCCGGTAATTGCGTGACAGTCAGCATGCTATGTGACTATTAGACGCTGGAAAAAATAGTAAAAGAGAGTTATTTGACTAAAAATATGAGCATGAAATATGGTTGAGTAATGTCCCCTGTCTTTTGAACCACGTGTTCCCCCTCTGCCCTTGAATCACGTCCCTCCAGAGCTTCATTTTCTCTGTTTTTCTCTCTATATTTAAACTCTCTTCGGTTATTTGCCACCAAATCACACAGGGGGTGTTGTGATTTAATCTACCACCAATTTGATTCCCTTTATTTCAGCTCTTTCACAGAATAAATGTGATTCTCTCCGTCTGGGGATGACTGCGAATGAATCTCTCTGAACAACGGTTTTGTTTTGGGGAGTACGTGTTGAATACGGCTCTTCCAGCTGTTGAAACCCCTGGAGACGACACTGAATTGAATTTCCTTCCTCCCAGGAGCAGATTTTTACCCACAGTGTTTTATTTTTGTGAAAGAAAGAAGTTCTGGTACAACTGAACATGGACTCACCCCACAAGGCAAGGTTGAATTATATTTGTCCAACCCTGTTACCCAGGAGGCTTTGCTGTTCCTGCATCCCATTTATTTAGTCGGCAGCTGCTGTGTCTGCGGCTGACTGAGGAGAACAGTCTTCTCTGTTGCTCCTCCTGTCTTGTAATTCAACCCTGAGACCATCATGATCACAATTATTACTTTCATCTTCAAATGATGTGAAGGTCATTTAAACTTTTTGGCACCGGTTGTCTTGGTCTTTGTGTCTTTCATTGCTGTTGTTGTGGAAGAATAACCTTTGAAATGCACACCAAAGGTCAAAGGTCACAGCTTAAAGGAGCAGTCTCTGAATGCAGGTTTCAACAAGTTACATTTAAAGACATTTTGGACAATTTTAAGACCATTAGGAATGCTTATAAAACATAATTATAAAATCAGCCTGCTATCACCTGAAGAACATATCACGAATTACAGGACTTATGTCCAAGAAGGACCTAGAAAATGCCCATGCATTTATCTTTTGTCAACTTAATTAATTGACTTAATTAACTGGCTTCCCTAAAAAATACAGCTGCAGCTGATTCAGAACATTGCCGGAGTCCCAAGGAAGTGGATCATATCACTCCCGTTCTAAGCTCTTTACACTGGCCCTCAGTCTGTCAGAGAGTAGATTTTAAATGCCACTGCTGGTTCATAAAGCACTGGATGATTTTGGGCCAAATACATCCGTGACCTTCTGATGAACTATGATCTATAGAGATCACTCTGGGACAGGTCTGCTTTCTGTCCCCAGAATCAGAACCAAACATGGAGATTCGGTTTCTATGCTCTGTATATCTGAAACTAACTAAACTTTTTTTTTTTTAACTCAAGGTTGAAAACTCACCTGTTTAAAGCTGCCTTCTACTAAACCATTTCCTCACCTAATGTGTTTTCCTGCCCTTTGTCGTTGCCATGTTTTTGATATCTTATGTAAAGTATTTTGAATTGTTGCTAAAATGTGCTGTATAGATTAACTTGCTTTGCCCTGCTTATATCATGTCCATACTGGCACAAAACGTATGAAGGAAATCTGTTGTGACATTGCATTTCTTCAACATGACTTATTAACTGATACAAACTTCTCACTGTGAAATCCACTCTGGTTTCTAGATTGTGGGTTTTCTCTGGGGACGTTGTTGCTTTGTTATATGTGTGAAAATGTTAGAATAACTCTGAATACATCGACTTCTTCCATCCTTGTGAAGTCGTAAGTGTGTGTGTATGTGTGTGTGTTTTGCTCCAGCTTTGTGCAGAGGTTATATGGTGGATTAGAGGTGATTAAGAAATGAAAGGAGACATTGTCCTGTGTTGAAACACTCGCATGCACAAGACCAGGGAAATATGGAAAAAGAGGAAGAAAGGGATAAAAGAAGGAGGAAGTGTATTTGTGAAAGAGGAAACAAGCTGGCGGCAAAAATGAAAAGTTGACGGGTCAAGAAGACAAACGGGAGTGTTTGTGGGAGATTATAGGGATTCAGGGACAAGGAAAGGAGAAGGTAGAGGTCAGGAAGAGGATCAGAAGAAAAACTAATCCACCACTGAAATAGAAGAGCAGATGAAATAAATAAAAAAAGATATCTGAATGTGACAGTGAAAGCTCATTCATCTACAGGATGAATGCATGTGGAGGGAAACAGCTCCTGATTTCTCCCTGACACACACACGTCTAACCCGTCTTTTTCTCTGTCTTTAGTACCAGGTCGGCCAGCTGTACTCTGTGGCTGAGGCCAGTAAGAATGAGACGGGTGGAGGAGAGGGAGTGGAGGTGCTAAAAAATGAGCCCTACGAGAAAGATGGAGAGAAGGGACAGTACACACACAAAATTTACCATTTGCAGAGGTAAGCGTTTGTCCGACAGGTTTAAAAGTTCACTCAGGAAGACTACTTCATTTATCTTTCCCTCGAGGCCTCGTCTCTTGGCTGCTCTCCATTCATACATTTCTCTGCTTTAGTCTGTTATCTCATCACCCAAACAAAACAAAACAAGCCCTCTCTGTGGTTTACTCCAAACAATTTAGTAAGCTGAAACTGCTTTTTATGGAATTGACCACTTACACAATGTAGTGTGATGTATATCACATGTCACTTTACTTCCTGTCCACTATACAGTAACAATATCTTAGCCTCCAGAGATGAAAATACAGTGCTTTTAATCCTTAAGTTAGTAACTTCACTTTTCACAGATATCTTTACACATATAGTATTCACTTTTGTTAATATAGCAGGTTTTTAGCCTGTTTGATCATTTTAAAAGTCTCTAGCCAGTCAGCTACCCCAGCAGGCTACTAAAACGAACTAAAGCCTAAGATTAGCTAAACTGGGAAAATCAGGCTAATGTTAGTGTTACACCAGGTGATTAGCTGACATCGCTAATGGTTATCTAAGACATCGAGATAATTATCAAAATGATCTAAAAGACTCTGGTCAAAACAAATATTAAATACTATGAACAATATGTACACAGTGAAATGGAAAAAAATGGAAAACGTCCTTTCAGTGCATATAGAATACTGTTAAATTAATATTAACTAATCTGCTAGCATGCTATCTAGCTAAAGCCGTATTCTTACATTCCTGACGAGGGCTTGCTAGAGCACTAGCTACATTTGCGGCTAACTGTCTTCAACTTAGTTACGTAACTTCTATTTACGTTAAGCTAAGCTAAGCTAATCACCATTTAGACATGCGCATAAATCGAATCTTTGAAACTGCTTTGAACCTTTGTAACTTTATCTTTCCTGATTGAATTCTAGTTATTAAATAATTAAGCCTATTAGACTTACCTTGACCTATTCTCTCTTTACTCTTCTCTCCTGCAGTAAAGTGCCGCCATTTGTCAGAATGTTGGCTCCAGCTTCAGCTCTCAACATCCACGAGAAAGCCTGGAACGCATACCCATACTGTCGCACAGGTAGCCAACACACACACACACACACTCATAAACCCTGTACCAACACAAAAATATGCACACAGCATCATCTTTCAAAGCTCGGCGGAAAAGCAATCATGGTAAGTGAGGAGCTACGTACATTTTCATACTACAGCTTTAGTGGAAGGCTACGCTTAAAATAGCAATTGCTGTCAACACTGTTTGCAGTTCAGTTTTTATTTTATACATTTTTTTAAGGAAAGGGTTGGCAACAAGAACAGACACTCCATCAATCTATAGAAAGAGGTCCCATTGTCCAAACAAGCACTTCATCTGTTGAGCCTGGATGAGATCTTGAACATAACTCACATTTGTTTAAGGTGTTTAAACTCTGTCCTGCATTAAACAAAAGCTCTAATGCACCGTAATGTGTGAATACAGTTGACGCAAATGACTTGGAGGTCACATAGATGCTGATCTGTCAAAGGGATTGTCGTTCTCTCATTCCCTTACCTCTCTCTCTCTCTCTCTCTCTCTCTGTGCGTCTCTGTCACCTTGAAGGAGTAGCTGAATTATTAACTGCATGTCCACTGAGAAGAGCCATGCAATCACTCGAGCCTTTCAGGCTGAGATCACACACACACTCGCACACCGGCAGCTGCCAGACATCCATCTTTCATACAAACACACGGCACAGTCAAAGACTGAACATACAGACTCAATATCCAATGACAAATATATCTGAAAAGTTCCCCTTGACCTCTGCACAGTGTCCAGTAGTGTACATGCTATTACATTACATATGTTCCTCAACTGCATTATTTTTCTCTCTCTCTCTCTTTTCTCCTGCACTTCTTTTATCTGGCTCTGCAGTTATCACTGTAAGTATTTGTGTTATTGCTGTTACGTTTGCAGATGTCCTGTATGTTGACACAAAAACATTGATGCCCATTAGAGCGAGCAAATTAACCTGAAAGTTGAGAAAGAAATTTGATCCATTTCAGTGACAAGGCAGTAGAATGGATAGTCAGACAGCATTACTCTGTGTGTGTGTTCGTGTGTGTGTGACTGTCTTTTGTAAGATGTACATTTTCTTCTGTAGATTTTCTATTCCCTCACACTCAGGATTCTCTCTCTTCCCTCTGCAGAACGAGTATATGAAAGAAAACTTCCTGATCAAGATTGAGACATGGCACAAACCTGACACGGGACACCTTGAAAATGTAATTAGTAAAGACTGTGATGAGCTGAGGAGGGTTTTAATAAAAAACCTTCTTACCCTGAGGCTTGTGTTCTCGTCTCTGTTGTAAATGGCTGCCTGCAGAGATTTGCACTGTGCTTCTGTTTCAGGTACACGGTTTGGATCCAGAAACCTGGAAGAAGGTGGATGTAGTCTATATTGATATCGCGGACAGAACCCAAGTAGACACGAAGGTAAAACGTGTAGTTTAATCTCCACATTTAGATGCACGCTGTGACTAGATCTCTTCATTTCTGCATGTGGTTCATTCTGGGTTTTCTTCATTCTTACCAGGACTACAAGCCAGAAGAGGACCCTTGCAGGTACAAGTCGGTGAAGACAGGACGGGGACCTCTAGGACCAGACTGGAAGGTACTGTTGCTAATTTCTCAGCTGGTTGAAGCACATTTAAAGCTACTGAAAAACACGATACACACAGAACTCCAGACAGATTTCTTTTAATTACTAAGTGCATGGATATTCCAATAATTTTCTTTATTCAAAATATTTAAATTTGACTATTTTAGGCAAAAAAAACAATTGAAAAGTAGATAAATAAATAAAGATTTTAGTGATTTTCTACCAGCATAGTTGTTTTGAGCTGAGTTTTGAAAGAGAATTTAAAGGGACAGTTCACTGTAGAATGTATGAAACTTTAATCAACAATTACATGAATGAAAAGCTTGATGAAAAGTTTTTCAAATGTTTTTATTTTGTTTTTCGATAATTTGAGCACCACAAGCAGAGTGCCAAATAGTTTTTATTATATTCAAGAGAGGGCAGACAACTCCACGGCCAACATTTAAGTTATCCTTTCAGGAAATTCAACATATGGACAACATTAATCTGAATCTATAAAATTAGAAAGAATTCCAAATGATAATTGTTTCATTGTAGGGGGTGTCAAGATGGCTTAAAAAATAGAAACACTGAAAAATATTGATTTGAATATTTTATATCCAAGAAATCTTTGTCAACAGTTTTATAATCCCTTTTGTGTATTTGTACACTTGCAGAAGGAACTCCCTAAGAAGACAGACTGCCCACACATGTGTGCCTACAAACTGGTCACTGTCAAATTCAAGTGGTGGGGCCTGCAAAATAAAGTGGAGAACTTCATTCAAAAGGTTTGTTGACTGGCTGGACTGTGGTACAGTGCGTTCAGTGTCTCACATCTCGTTAGCTTGAGGTTACAGTGGAAAAGTACCACCCACTGTGATGCTGTACATATGGGCTGCACCAGCCTCTGGTGGATAAACACAGTATAGCAGGAGAGACTTAAACATCTCTAGAAATCAGCTTCAATTCTTCTTCCTTTCTTTAAACGCACAATATGACTTTTTCTTTATTGTTATATGTTGTTTCACAGCAAGAGAAGCGTTTGTTCACTAATTTCCACCGTCAGCTGTTCTGCTGGATCGACAAGTGGATTGACTTGAACATGGAAGACATTCGCCGCATGGAGGAGGAGACACGCAGGGAGCTAGACGAGGTGAACAAAACTGGCTTCCTGAGTCACTCAATATATGTGTTGAAAAAATTATTTGTATTTCAACCATAGAGTCCTTAAACAGGGCAGACTCTGACTTCTGTGTATGATTTGTTTGTCCTGTGTGCGTCAGATGAGAGTGAAGGACCCAGTGAAAGGGATGGTGGCTCTAGAGGACTGAGGTTGTGTTGGACCGTGAATGCTGCTGCTCATCAGGTGAGAGGAATTTAAAGGTCCAGTGTGCAGGATTTAGAGGATTTAGTGCTGAGGGTGCAGATTGCAAGCAACTCAATACCCCCTTTACTTCCCTTTTTCTAGCATGTCAGAAAATGTAAGATAGCCTTCAAAAAACTAAAATTATATCTCACTGATTCATTATTTAAAGGGACAACTCACTCCAGAATTAAAAATACATACTGTCCCTCTTACCTGGGTTGCTATTTATTAGTCTAGGTGAGGCTGGGGTGCGAAAAGAAGGCAAGGCAAGTTTATTTAAATAACACATTTCAGCAACAAGACAATTCAAATTCCTTTAGATAAAACCATAAAATCCTCAAGAAAGGGCAAAAGCAACACATGATAGAAGGATATTTACATACAATAAAAACTGCTATGATGATTGAAATAAAAACAAGAAAATGTTGAATTAAACAGGAATAAAAACAAGCCTAACTGCTCACAACATCCATGGATTATGTTGTTGTGTTGTAGTTTTTTAAAATGCAAAGTGCCACACAGTCCCTTTATATTTAAGAAAAGGCAGACATCTCTTCAGCAATCTAGATTGATAAATATCAGTGCAGATTAGAGAATAAATATGTATTTTAGTGGTGAACTGCCCCTTTAACAGATAGTGTCTATCTCTTCCAGACCAGACTACCCAGACACCAGCGGATTCACATCCTCCTTCTAATCCAACTGACACAACTTCTGACCGGCCGGTCCGACCCCGTCCTCCCCCCTCCTCCTCCGGTACAATCTGGCTTTCAGGGACCTGGACCCAGTAAACTTACAGTTTTCAGATCTCAAATCTCCTCCACCTTTGCCACATCCCACCTCCCCCGAGTCCCATCCATCTCTTATTTGTTTTGTTTTTTTCATCCCCGTCTTATTAACTGCTCTGAGGCCTCCAGTAGCAACACTATAGATCTTGTCAGTCAGTCCTCTCTCTCTCTCTCCCTCTCAGTCTCTAAACCGTTCTAAACTACAGAGAATAGTGTCGTTTATCTCTGCAATTTAGGATTTATTTCTATTTAAGATATCCCAATGGTGTATATGTACAGTATACCGTATATCGGGGAGCTGAGTAATTGTATTGAAATATATATATATAAATATATATGTATATACATACATATATAGATATATATAAACAGGGTTTTTAAAAGGATTTGTCTGTATGTTTGTCTGTGGATGTTTATTTTTTTCCAGACCAAGCTGTATCTGCTCAGTGTTGAGTTTTTGATTTGTCATAATACCTCCTTCTCCCCATTTGTGTCACACTTTATGCAGTGTTTCCTTTTGTTGTTAAAATCAATTTGCAAGTCGCAGCTGCAAGGTTGGGATTGTGCTCGAGGTGTTATGTTGTCTCTGCTTTGCTCCTGACCTCCCAGATAGACCAGATTTCTTCCCAGTATCTTCCTTAATATGTTGAGGTACTTATTGGCTTTTTCTGCTGCTTTGTGAGTTTGTGTGTGTACGTGTGTGTGTGTGTATGTTTCTGTAGCGCTGTAAGGTCATCGAGGTTTCCATTCATATTTTTATTTTTTCCGATCATTTCTGGCTCTTCAGTTTCACTACGCTGTTCAACACAGGCAGCTTTAAAGTGCAGTAATTTAAACATACAGACACACACACACACATACATACAGATAATGTACAATGATAGAAGTAAAATGTGTGACTCTGCAAAAGGAAATGCACAGTAGATCAGCCATAAATGAGTCTTTCTTTCTACAGAGTTCACGTCCGTTTGGCTGCAGAACATGAGCAGCCGTCATGAATATACAGCTCCTCCCGCTCTCTGTAGATAGATAAATGGTTCTTTGAAAGTAAAACTTCTTGTGATCTGCATCAGTTCTTGCCCTGTCACCCATCTGTCACCTCCAGTGGATAAATGGTCTTATCCAGCGATAGCAATAACTACCATGACACGTTGGTCTCTCCTTTTATCATCGCGAAATCTAATCTACTGTTTGTTCCTATCCTGAAAACAGTTTTAGTAAAGCAGAGCCCAAGCTGAAAGTCAAGGATGATTAAGTTGTTGATTCATTATTTACTAATGCTGGTTTTATTGTGTTTGTCTTTGGATGAGGCGGATTCTTCTCCTACTGGAATCTGAAGCCTGTTATTTGTGATAGTGTGGTTTTACTGTATATGCATGAGTGTACATGAGTGATGTACAGTAGCGTGTCTTTGAAGAGATCTGATGCTGGCTGGGTAAACAGGAGAGGAAGTAAGGGAGCTGGTGATGGGTGTGATAACAGCAGGCACTAACCTTCTTCCTCTTGTTGACGTCTGTTTGGCCTCCTTTGTCTTCGGTTACTTTTATCATTTCCCTCTTTTCCATCCTCTGTTTACCTTCTCTGCACATCTTATTACAGTGTGGAAACTTTAAAGGGCAAGCAACAAAAAAGGTCAAAATCATGATCAACACGGATTCAGGTCACTTGAAATTAACACATTTGGATGGCCAACAAAAACTGCGGTAGATAATTATGATCTTCCTTACACTACTAAGTTCATATAGATGAATGTTGAATTAAAATATCCAAAAAACTAAATATAAGTAATTATGCATTCACAAGTTATATAATTAATTAATTAAAAAAGCATAATTTTACACAGTTGTGCTGAATCTGATTGAATGTTTATCAGTATGAAGATGCAACAAGTCTTCATACCTAAACGACAGAATGAAAAGGTTGCCAATAAGTCCTAAAATTCTGTTTTTGACTTTTCTATTAAAGGTTTTGAACGGTTGCCGTTTTTAACGGTTGCCGTTTTTAACAAGCGGTTAATGCCTCATATAGGAAATACTTGGATATGTTTAGGCTATAAATATACTAAGGTTAGGTTCAGGGGAAGATCATGGTTTGGCTTGAAATAAGTAAGTAAAAAAA
>CAFUXE010001430.1:885418-919093 GCA_903364295.1 Serranus cabrilla
GCGCTTTCTTTGTCGCTCTGTATACTGAGTCACCTGACTTCCTCCTTTACTCCTGTTATAATCACTACGGCCACTAGAGGTCACCACCGGAGAACTAACGGAAATTGGAGCAATAAGCTGCTTGCACAGACGACCGTTTATTGAGTGAACACAGTCTGGAATATCTCTCCTATTGAAGGGCTTCTTATTGTTATTAAAGAAAAACTATATCAAGGAAAGCTTTAATAAACTTGGCTTTGTATATAGTTTTTAGTTTCATTGAGTTATTTTTAAGTTTTAAAGTTAAAGTTTTGTCATTCTGGAGAAGTATCCGGAAGAAGAAACGATGAGCGAATTATTATAATTAAACTAATTGCGAGTATATCTTTATATCCTTGTAATGTATGTGATTGTAACCCTGAGGTGCTCATAGAATCAGGGTGGCATTGAGCATTGACACGAGTCTTCCCTGTGAATAATGATCAGTTGTGACATATCACAAGTTGTTATAAACTTCCTAAATAAGAAAAGCAGGATTTTTCCAGGTAGATAAACTTTATCATCCCTTGTATTCGGATGTTAATAACTTTATGCCTTGTTTTTAAGGAGTGTGATCATTGACTTGTATATTTATGCGATCTGTCTTAAGCCCGAGCACAGAAGTGAATAAATCCAAACTGCTTTTATTTGCCATGAGGAAAAGGCCGTTAAGAACTGCTCAGGGCATTATTGGCAACCATTCAAGTGAAATAGTTTAGACTTTTAAAGCCCCCACGTATCAGATAAGTTCCATAAACCATCAGCTGAGACATTTTCTGTTGCCTCCCCTTTAAAAGACACAAACACTGGGCCTGGATGTCCAACCCTGCCCCCCTCTCTGTGTGTCCATCGAGCATCTCACTCACTGTCTGTGATGGGGCTACCAACTGAATCATGGAGATTTGTGGATGTACTCTATGTATTGACTATGTAAATAGTAAATAAATTAATGTAGATGAACACATATATATAGATCAGACTGTCCTGCCAGACCTACAGCACATCCTCAACACTTGATCCTTTTTTTTTCCATCACCATCTCACAGACCACCAGTCGCTCTCACAGAGGTATTATTGTGAGGAAATGTAGAGTTATAGTTGCTGAACTTTAGCGCAGGTTCAGACATTTTAAAGAAAAAAAATAACATTGATATTGACCATTTTGCTGCAGATTTTAGGACGCTCCAGCAAAGCTGTAGAGAGTTGCTGTGTGGTTTGTAGTTTGAGGGGAAAAAAATAAAAAAAGCAGAAACCCTGTTCACTATTTCCTCACGTAGTTCTTCCCTCACAGGGACCACGTCTCATTGGCAGGACAGTGTATAGATATATATTTTTGTTCTGAGTGTTGTTGTACCTCTGTTGTCAGTCTCTGAACTACACTCGCTTCTCTCACTGAAAAGGAACATAAAAGGGCAGCTTGGGTCAGTTCATTGATCCACATAATTAGCTGATGGTGTCAGCCCGACAGGAAGTGGTGCAAGTTAGATTTTACCCTCCTGTGTGGTTTGTGATTAAGGGGAAATTATTCTGCATTTAGGAGCACTGGGTGCTGATGGGTTGGAGTTATAGATACATAGAAAAAAAAAGACAATTTAATGTGGTGGTTTGAAAACAGATAATGATAGTAGGTCCATTTTAAGAGCCTGAAGACACCATACAAACTCGTGAGAGAACAATGGTTTAATAGAGACAATCTCATAGATATCTGTTATTAGATTCCTCAATTTATAATCAGAATATGAAACCAAATGATTCCACAATCCCAAACTGTTTTTAAATCTCTTCTCTCTCTTTCTCTCTCTTACTCTCTCTCACTCCTGTTAACTTGTCTCCTGTTTTTTTTTTTCTTTTATTGTGAATTTGTGCCTTTTTGTCATTTTATCTTCCAATAACACTACTGTACATTGGAGACGTAAAGAAATGAATAAAAAGAAGCAAAGCAACTGTATATAAATACTGATGTGAATGGGTTTTTTTCACTGCAATGTCTGGACTGCAGCACAAGAGCAAGCATCTTCTAAACTGAAACCTTTTCCTGTGCAAAGTTTATCACCAGAGAGGTGCTTTCACAGTCTACTCAAATCTGTATACATGTGGTATCCACTTTTATCCTCTTAAAAGTTATGTTTTGCAGCTCACCAGATTTTAAAAACTGCTGCTGTTATTTAAAGCCACGATGTGTAGAACGTGGATAGTTGTATCAGGCGCCCCCAGTGTAAGTATGAAAAACACACATACACAAAAACTGTGGCAGAGTATAATTAATCAGGTTTGGATGGCAAAGATTACTTTAAATCATCATTATGAGGCAGAGGAGCAGCTCGGTCAGAGCTGCTACACATTTTGTGAGATGTTGATGAGACCAAGTGGAAGTGAGAACACACGTTTCTAACTGCAAACCTTTTGATTATGTAGTTTTGAGTAAAATTTCTATCCGTTTTCAATCTTACAGGAGTCTAAAACAGAGAGTAAATGCAGGGGGTGTTATTTAGTATCATTACTCTCTGGTTTTCTATTACCCCAAAAGGGGGCATGGCCTTCACATTTTACAAATTAATAAAATATGGAATAAATCTTCCATGCATGTAATTAGAGTTGACTTACACGTCCCCACTGAGGGCCGTGACAAAGTGTCAGTATCTGACATGTGTTGGCAAGGGAGCACTCCAGTCAAACTTCAAAAATCTCGCAGTGATAATGGACTAAACCATCATAAGAAATGCTGTATGAAAAGGTACGTAAATGAATACTTGTCACTTTTATTATGGAAGGAACTCTATTTCTCATTTGAAGGAATACAGAAAAGTTCAACATTTTGGAAATTGCGCATTTGTTTTATGCCGAGAGTTGATACCACTTTCATACAATGTTTGGACGTTAAATTTGAAGCTAGAGACAGCAGCTGTTTAGCTTAGCTTAGCATAAAGACTAGAAACAGAGGAAACTAGCTAGTCTCAACGTCCTGTGGTCAAAATCCACCTGAGGGAATGACATTAACATAAGAGTGTTCATGGAGCTTTAGATGGATTAGTTACCATTGTTACAATGGGATAGAGCCAGGCTAGCTGTTTCCTTGTTTCCAGTCTTTATTTTGTTTCCAAGCTGTAGCTTCATACTTATCAGACAGGTGACAAAGGTGTTGGTACACATAATGATGAACTATTTATTTAACCAACCTTTACTCAGCAGTTTTCTCTGTACTTTAATTGTAAACAGTAAAGCAGAGTGCCCTACACATTCCATACTGTTAGGAAAGTATGGGATTATTTATGAACATACAAAGAAGGCTTTAGTGCAACAAATGCCATGCGTCATGGTGACATTCAATAAACAGACATGTCCATTCATGATTAAGATCACACTTTCTCACCGGGTTGTTAACCAACCTGGGATAATAGCTTGATCCGATGTTACGCTTTAAGTCCGCAGCAGGTTGTGTGTGGGAGCCTGAAGGGGAGCAGCTGAGAACAAAGCCAGGCAACCAAAAAGGAGGACAAACAGTCAAACGACGGGACTCACCGCAGGAAAACAGATCCAGTCCTCCAGCTCCCCTTTGGAGACCTTCGTCGTCTGTGCACAGGGGGTCTGCGGCTTTTTCCAGACACCACAAGAAGGACCCACGGAGAAAGGTTAGGCACCCGACTGAACTGTGTTTTTGTTAAATCATTGTTTTCTTAAATCAGAGTAAACCGTCATTCTCATTACCATGATATTTATCAAGTTAAGAGACACTGTGAAGAAGGTAAATGTGTTAGCTTGTTTCTAAGTGGCGAACTGAGGTTCAAAGGTCACAAAAAAGAAGTGTTGTATAAGGGCAATAAGTATTTAACTTAATTGGTTACTTATGGTTAGACCCTTTTAAATCTTAAAACACTAGTGTGTGAAATTGGTTTTAGGAAAAATCTAATGTCAAGTCTGCCCAATATTCCTCCATAATCCTGTGTGGGAGCCTATTATACAAATCTGGTCTCTTTATTAGTCTGTGTGTGTGTTTTTGTGTTGTTGTTTTTATAATTACTGTTGCATTTAAAAGATAATTATAACTCTGCAGTTTTTCTACGTGTTCTAGCAACTTTCCGCTAATTGTTTTTGGTTTCACTGTCCATGTCTTCACTGTTTTGGTTCTCTAAAAAATAACTGTAAATGACATGCCAAGCTCTAAACAACAGACAAACAAAGTTAGCGATTAGCTGCCGAGCACAGAAAAACATTGTTTTGGAGTTAAAGCCAAATATTTCCCTCAGAAGTTGGTGGAAACCAAAAATTAGCAAAAAGACAGTAAATGCTGCACATTTGCTCACTGCCAATGCAAATAGCCAACTAGTTTTCTGACAAAATAGCCAGAAGGTGCGAAACCTTCCATGTGTTTTCAGGTTGTTTTGCTGCAGCCAAATGGACAAAAATTACACTTATGCTAATGTACCATAAAGTCATGAAAGGAAATTTGTTCTAATTCTTGCATTTTTGGTTCCCTAATCTTGAAATCAGTGAGTATTTTGAATGGGTTTTCTAAAAAAAAAATACATAAGATCTGTGGTAAACACAATTTCTGTTTTATGACTTGACACATGGCACTGAATAGCCCACCAGTGAATTTTGAAGCTTGTACGAGTCATAAAAAATGAATTTGTGGCTAAATTATGTGACAGAGGTTGTTGGGGACATTAAATGTCTTTGCTTTTCACTTCTGATTGGCTTCAAAAATCATAAAACAGTGGTGTTTATTTGTGATTTGAAGATTAATGTATCCTCTTGAACTAAACATTTAGATATTTTCATCATGTTTTGTTTGCCAGAGAGCTTATTTTCTGCAATAATCCAAATTCCACTTGGCTTCCCATTGAGGGAAGCGGAGCTATGCTAACTTCCGGGTTGTCCTACAAAAATATATCATCCCTTCAGCAACTCACAATAAGAATAATTAACAATAAGATGATCCCGCTGCCAGATATCCACTCTCACCATCTACACACTCATCACAATCCTTTGATCCCGTTTTATAAAACAGCTCCCAACCACAGTGCTTCTGTTTCTACATGTGACCTTCAGGCTGCTGCCACTTTAACACGGATGAAGCTAACCGTGATTTGACATGATTACAAAGCCATTTCAGAAATGACTTTCAGGCTTCCCTGTCAGGTCTGTTTTACTGGGTCTTATATGGTCTGTGCTCCCAGTAAACTGCCCGTCATAGACGCATGTATTTTATCTTACATGTGTGTTTCCTCTTTGCTCAGTCGTTCATGCGTTTGTTTGTTCCTACAGGGGAGGAAATGAGTACTGGAAGATTTCGAAGTGGTGGGAGAGACAAGTGCAGGTAAGACAAGTCCCACTTCTTTCTCATTAATGGTCTCGCCAGGGTGAAGTGTAACAAAGAACAAAAGAAGGACAATGTTTATAAAACTACTGTGTTAGAAAAGGCTGAGAGAGTCCATAAAAAGAATGCTACAACCCCTCTGCACTGTTTATGAATTGCCTAACATCCATAAGTAGCTTTAAGGCTGCTATTTCAGAGTCTTTGCAGAGCTCTGTGATCAAACTTAAATAGCCTCTCATTCATCATTTCACTGGACCTGTGAACCCCCCCAGGTTATCCACTTAACACGTGTGCTTGCTAAAGAATGTGCCCTAAGTCTCTGCATGTGATACTGTTACATGAAGTGGCAGGGAGAACTGGGGCACCCAAGATTAGCATTATTTATTTTGTAAGGTGCAGTCTCTTCTGGTTGTTTCTTTCCTATTGTCTCCCACCAAACACTGCTGGCTTCATGTTATGATTTATTGTTTGAGCTCCACCACAGAGTTGTTATTTACTCAGATATTATAAGGTGTTTGCCAGGTGGATAAAGAGGATACAGATATCCAACATTTTGTGATGTAATCCTGAAAATAATACTTAATTGCTTTTGGAAAACATATGGATTCACACCCACAAGACATCCAATAATGCAATATCTATATAACATTTAAGTTCATCATTATTATCAGGATTTTCTAGAAATCGATACAGGCAAAAACATTATTATGATCTAAGTTAAGAGGGTTATGTTTTGGGTGCAGTTTTTCTGCAGGATTACAGGGAAACTACTGGCCCTATTTTCATAAATCTTGGTAGCAGGTAGCCATTAAATTTAGCAATAATTAATACAACTCTTGCGATGTTAATGGACGCCAGTAAACCAGTATCCTTCTCTTTCTATTTTATTTCTAATAGAGATTCATTGTCCAATACTGGCTGCTCAATTCTGAAACTAAACTTTTCATCTAAAGTTGAAAATATTATCTCACCACATTCAGAGTTTTAAAAGCCTTAAACCATTTAAGGATTAGGCTGAATGCGTTGGACTTGCTGATTGCTACATAAATTGTGTGCTTCCAAATCTATTATGTCATTTGTCCACTCTGACTGTGCTGCAGCACTTGTTAATTAGAATGATTTGAGCTTTTGTTCTTAGGGGTAAAAAAAATAAAGCATAAACGTCCGTGTCAGAGCTTCCCCCGCCTTCTCTCCGGGTTTACAAAGATAACCTTTCACCTATATGAGGAGAGGCTGGATTGAGGCCAAAAGAAGCTAATGCTATTGTGTGCTGTTGTCCCCTCTAATGCATGACTGTAATTGTGGGGTTGCATGCATTGTTCAGTGGGCTCAGCTGGTGGAGAGAGAACAGAAGTGTTAAACCTCTTAGGGATCTGAAGGGTTACTCAAGTCTTGCAACACTGCTCGCAATCATGGAGGTTTAGCCTCAAGCCCTCCTCTTCTATTCTCCGTGACTACAGCAAACACACACATGTTCACATGCCCGTCTCCTGCCTGCGATTATTGTCCAAATCTGACTCCCTCTTGCCCACATTCCTGAGTCGACCCCACTGCTTCGTCAGGGGAGGCAACACTGCTGCATGACCACACAGGACTGTGCCACAGAGAGGACTACACCGGAACAGACAGACTTCACCTCGGGCTTTTTGAGCTTTTCATCCTGGTCAGCTGGAGGACCTCAATCTGAAGCTGCCTGAGGAGAGATTTGATTAATTAGGAGTCCGTTTATGTAACTTCCAGTGGCCTGAGCAGAGTGGAGGCCTCTCGAATCAAATGGCTGCAACCAAACCAACCAAAGAAGTCTGAGGAGAAATTAAAACAACGGAATTTCTTGCTCTGGATTTTGTTTGGACACCTTTTTGTTTGATTAATCTTTAAAAAACCCTCCAGGTAACGCAGTCAGCACAGAAAAGACCTTTTCAAGTCCAGGATCCAAAGATGGACCCCTTTACAGACAGTCCTCGTGTGCGCTCAGACAGCATGAGCAGCTCGGCGTCTCAGGGCTCCAGGACCAAGGTGCTCCTCCGCCAGCGTCTGTCTCAGCTGCTGACCTGCATAGAGGACATGAGCTCAGACGACGAGGCCAGTGAAGAAGTGTCCCGCTCGCTGGACGAAGCGTTTCAGCTCTGCGGGCGTTTCATTCCCACAGACTCATTCAGGTTGACATGCGCATATGCTCATTCATGCATACACAATTTTACACAAATACATGGGCAGGAAGAGGTCGAGTTTATCTGGAATTCTTTACAGTTTGACACTTTTTTTGTATTTTAAAATTGATGAAAGAATGAATGTGGAATTTTTCTGTTATATTCTGTATTTTTACTTTATTATAACACAATCAAAGTGTTGAATGATGTATTATTAGTTTGTCGAAATGATTAAGTAGGAATAAAAATAGTCATAGAAATAATTGATTTTTAATTGATTTCCAGAAATGCATGCACTCTGATACGTGTGTATTTACAACAAGGGAAATGTAGCAACACATCACATTGGTCCCTTCTTCTCTGTGACAGGCTGCACATGGTGACCTGGAACGTGGCCACAGCGGAGCCCCCTGAAGATGTCACGTCTTTGCTGCAGCTCGATGTCCAACCCCCCACAGACCTCTACGTGATTGGGTGAGAAATAAAAATATATAGAGATATTGGAATTTAGATTTTTGCCAGGAATATTGGACTGGATGTCTCTTTTTATTCATTTGTGTTGGTGTGTGCCAGCCTGCAGGAGGTGAATGCCGCCCCTGTGAGGTTCATCTCCGACCTGATGGCGGAGGATTCCTGGAGCCACGTGTTCATGGACACACTGGCAGCCAGAGGCTTCGTCAAGGTGAGAGGACAGAGGGAAGTTACACACCTGGTGCTGTGTATTTATGTTTATGAGTGGATGTGTGTATCTAAACAGCTGATATGAGGTATAGTGTCTCGAAGGCTACTGTGTGTCTCTGAAAAGTTATATAACCATAAAGCTACTTTGCTTAAAAATTCTCAGAAAAATGTTTTCACATTCTTATAGTTTGAGATTTGTTACAGTTTGTTTCATTTTTCTTTGTAGATATTTTATTTATATTGTTCCAATTTTTTTTTTAAATATATTTTTCCTAATTTTATCTTTATATAATTTTTTTCTTTTCTTATTGAGATTGTTAAGACGTTTATATTTCTTTTGGTTTATATTGCTTGTTTACTATTTATTATTATTTTATTGATGCTTATTTTAATTAATTAATTAATTAATTATTTTTTTGCTGCTTTAACACTCAAAATATCCCTGTTGTGGTGGAAGGAATATCTTGTCTTATCCTTTATTTATTCATTTATGTATTTTATTTTATTTTGATTTACTTAATTACTTTATTCTATTTTATTTTATTTATTTTATATCTATTTATTCAAGTTTTTGTTTAAGATGTTATGCTACAAATTCTAGTGACATTTAATGCCAGAAATAAAAAGGTTTAATAGAAAGAGAAAAATGAAAACAAATATTAAATCTGTCCCCATCTCTGTGTAGGTCACGTCCATAAGGATGCAGGGTTTGCTGCTGCTGATTTTTGCCAAACAAATTCATCTCCCGTACATCAGGAACATCCAGGCTACCTACACTCGCACTGGCATCTTTGGCTACTGGGTGAGTTGTAACAATGGCAGCACTGGTTCTCCCTGAACCTTATGAAACTCTGCACACCAGGAATCCCATTGGCATCAGACGCTGCAGAGTTTAAACACACGATGAAAGGCGCATTGTGTTTGTGTAGTGGGATGTGCAGCAGCCTTGACTGAATGAAATCACAAACAAAGAACATGAAAACTGGTGCAGTACAATGAGACATGCATTTACAGGATAAATGGTCTGATTCAAGTTAGAGGCCAAACATTCACTTTGTGGTAAATACTGCTGTGAATGAATCTGTACTGTTATTGCATTCAATATTCCCAACACTATCTGTGTCAGGGTAACAAAGGAGGAGTGTCCGTGCGGTTTTCCTTCTACGGCCACATGGTGTGCTTCCTAAACTGCCACCTAGCAGCTCACATGAACTACGCGCTGCAGCGTGTTGATGAGATGGAGTACATCCTGGAGACGCAGGAATTTGACATCGCTGACACCCCAAACGTCCGGGATCACAAGTCAGTACTGTCCACAGGAAGCTCAAACACACACTGTGAAATAAATGCAAATAAATGATGTTAAAATGAGGCTCCATCCCTTTTCCCACAGGGTGGTGTTCTGCTTCGGTGACCTGAACTTCCGCATTGCCGATCACGGCTTGCACTTTCTCCGCTCCTCCATCAACGGCGGGCGCCTTAATTTGCTGTGGGGCAAAGACCAGGTGGATGTGCGCCGGAATAAGCACAAATGCAAAAGCACAGACACAATATCACACACTTACTTATCTACTTTATGTTCCTGCAGCTCACCATGATGAAGAAGAAGGAACCTTTCCTGCAGGAATTTGAGGAAGGGCCACTGAATTTCAAACCTACCTACAAGTTTGACCGTAACTCTGACACCTATGACACCAGGTAACATGTGCTCCAAAGATATACTTTACACACAAATACTCAGAATTTCTCAGACTTCATCTGTGCTTTTGTTTCCGTTTGAATTTTACACAGCTCTCTGAAGACATGGTTGGGTTTTAAGTAAGAAACACTCTGTTTTTTGTGTTGCATGCCCCACATCCCCTTATGTTTTAACCACCGCACCATCTGTCCTGTTTCCTGAAGCTTTTGTCACCCCGTCTTTAGCTGAAACAACTCGTGAGACACACTAAATAGGAACCCAAAGCAGCCAGAGCAGTAAACCGTGTTGCAAGGTTGATATTGGGAGCAGCTCTTTCCTTGAGTCCTATCCACCCCTGACACTAGCACCGTGTATGTGTCTCTCCCAGAAAGAGCACTGTGGCGCTGCCCCTAACTATGTACAGACCCAGGCCCCTGCAGCGCTGCAGCACCACCCTCTTCTTCCTCCTCACCTCCCTCACCTGGGGGCTGCTCTCTGTGTGGTTGGGGGCTTGGTACAGGGAGCTAGACCCGCCAAGGTGGGTTTCTCCATAGATTTACCCTGTTGGGAAGAGAGCGGGCCCCATCGGCACCTGGAAGGTTCACCCTTGAGTCTCACTCTGGAAGGTTTCGGCTTTTTCATTTTTATTTTCTTTCTCTTTCTTTTTTGCTGATGCATATGGCATCAAAGGTGGTGTGAGTTCTTTAGTAAGTCTGTATAAACTGTATCCAAAGTACAGACATCAGGACCCTTAAGGACAAAAATGTCCTAATTAAAACCCCTTAAAACTGCAATTTTTGATCCCACTACCATTACAGCATGAAATCAAGGATTCTATTTTATCAGACTTTCAATCTGCAGCCCTGGTTTCAAAATTCAAAAGTGTTTTACTCACACCAGATGGAGCCATTTTCTCATGTTTCCTTATGGGGAAAATACATGCTATTTTCCTGGATTCAGTTTTTTGGTTTACTGCTGCTGTTTCATGGAGCTTGAGTCAGTCTTGTTGCTTATCATTTACATGTGCAAGACTGAAACAAAAGTAAATACAAAAGAAATCACCCTACAAATAGGTTTACAAAAATAAAATATTGTGTATTTTTGATTTAAAAAAGAAAAAAAAATTCTGAAAATGAATGTATAATTGAAAGTTATCAGGAATTTAAATGATTTAACTCAGTGAAAGAAGGAAATCCTATTTATAGGCTATATAATTATGTTTTTTGACTCTCGGGACATCCAAGCAACATTTTTAAAGGAGCGCACAAGTTTAATACAATCACAAAGTAACTGGAGACACTTATATAAATTACAAGACACAAAGGTAACATAATAACCTTGATGAATTTCAGATATGTTCTGCAAATTCATTATACCTGAGAAACTTCCTCCTGCACCCCACACTCCTCTGTTTGTTCCTGCACAGTGTATGTGTTGCTTTTTATAGACTGTCAACACCAAAATGTGTCCCAGTTTATTTCCTGTTTCAGTGTATGTGAATGACACTCGCTGACAGGATGTTAACATGGACACAAGCTGTTGCCTCCGTATATATGCATAGTGAATGTGCATATATATTAGCTGTAATACCACGTCAGCTTGTCCACTGCTGATATCCGTTATTTCTTCACAGCATGCTCCACTGTTTGTAAAGCTCTGCATTGCATGTGTGTGGTGCTTGTTCTTGTTTCCAGTATTTTTCATAAGAGTGACTACTGTTAATTAGATTGACATGAATTTGCACAAATAGAAATGTGACATATCTGGTAAGCATTAGAGCCAGAGGATACCACTCATTCTCAAATTAGAAACTGTGTGATCAACACCAGTCTTTTGCTTTGCTAAGTGGCAAGAAGAGGAAACCGGCCTGGACGGATCGGATCCTGTGGCGCATCAAACCCAAAGCCCTGCCATCAGAGGATGAGGATGATGAGAAGGCTTCGATTTCTACTGATGATGGGCTCGATGAGTTTCCTCTCTTGGTCACTCAGGACAATTACACCAGTGACATGAGCTACGGAGTCAGTGACCACAAGCCTGTCATTGCAACCTTCAGTCTGGAGGTGAGAGCAGGCTCACTGTAGGGTGCTGGGACTGTTAATTAATACGTACAAGTCGGCTTGTTTCCTTTAGTTATTAAAGGTGTTTTTCTGTCTTTCAGCTAAGGAAGGTGTTTGACACACCACTGGTGCACGTGTCTCCTCTGGGTGTATGGAGCGCCGACCAGGATGCACTGCTTAATTACACCGTCCAAGAGGACTTCATGTCCTCCACATGGGATTGGATCGGCCTGTACAAGGTATGAGGACAGTCAGAGAGGGAAAAAAACAAAAGACTGCATAAAAGAAGCAGAAGTTGCCTCATCTATTGGTTTGTCTGGCATTTTGTCCGTCACTTTCTTGGGTTATTGGAGCCAGAAGTGACCATATTTGAGGTTGGAGCTGGGTAGTAGCAAGGAGTGGAGCTAAATGGGATGATAATTTACAATATGAAAATCATGCGGTATTGAAGAATACTTGAAACTACAACTGAGGCCATGAACTATTTCAGAAAATGTTTTCTGTGGTAATGAATCAAGTGAGAAGTAGGGTCATTTTCTCATTGACTTCTACACAATCCGACTTAATTTGGAAATAGTGGAGTCCCCCCCTGCTGGTTATTGGAAAGAATGCAGGTCTGAGGCTTCACTTTGCAGACAAAGAGGCTACATTCACTTATTTTATACAGTCTATCGTTACATAAAAAAATTATTATGATAAAAGAAAGATTCTAACTTTTGGGGCTTTTCTCCTGCAGGTGGGATTCAAAAGTGCGTCTGATTATGAAACCTTTGTCTGGGTTCGAGAGAACGACTTGCCAGAGACTAATGAAGTCATACAGGTAACGTGCATGTGGAACATTTGTGTCATGTTTGCACAATAAATATATGTTTTCTATATTAATATGCATGAGATTGTGTGTTTTGGTTGCAGATATCTGTGGATAAGGATGAAATCCCTCTGCTGGGTGGACATTACATTTTGGGTTACTACAGCACAAACATGCAAAGCATCATTGGCCTCAGTGCTAACTTCCAGGTGAGTGTTTCACTTTCACATATGTAGTTATTCTTTATTATGTGTACATTATTATCTGTTGTTTATTTAGAAGATCACTGTGTCACTTATACACTAAACCACCTGAGTCTGTGCTCATTAACATCCACTATTGTAGCTACTGCCAGAAATAAAAGAAAAAAAGGCTTCACTAACACCAAAACCTGTGGTGCAGAATCTGTACAAAAGAAAGTTTCTGTGAGTAATTCTGTGATGTACCTGAGTGAATATGTGCAGCAGGAAAGGTGTGAGGCAGTGGGCTGTTTAATTTCAGTACCCCTTCTTTGTTTTTGATCCTGCAGATCCTGGAGTCGAAGCGTGCCGTCATGGAAGGTCTTGTTCCTGAAAACATCAATGGGCTCAACTAAGAACAAATTCACCGCAGTGCCACAACTTTTCCCTCTCCTTTGGAGATGTACACAGAATTGATTCAGTCTCTTAAATGCCCCAAGATAAACTCCATCAATGGCCACCACACTGTGCAATCACAGAGGCTGGATATTTCAATTTGTTGTTTCCAACATTGCCTTCAAGGTCAGATTCACTGTTGCTGGAACAGTTCTCCCCAAAAAAAGGCTTATCGCTGTACTGATCGCTTATCCACAGGCTTTGTTAAGTTTTCTTTGTGAAAGTAGTGCTCAATCACTGCACATCCATACAGTCCTTGGTCCAATGGTATTTGAAAATCATTTTTGATGTTTTGTTTGGTCTACATTAGTGCCAGTGCAGTGCAAGTGTCAGAAAGATCTGTGAGTTATAAAATTCTATGCTGATGTTACTTATCTTTACTGTCTTAATACTGAAGGATGCATCTGATAATTAAGGTGTTTTTTAAATTCTTGCTATGGATTATTAAGCCCAAGTGTCTTAGGTTGATACAGATAAAGATTAAAACTATAATGTATATGTGGACTTCTACTGAGGAATTTTGAACTGTATTTTAAAAAAAATATGTTTATGAGATCATGTAAGTCTAATGTGTATCCTGACATATGACTCTAATGCAGTGAATCATCATACGATTATATTTTGAATGAATTATTTATCTTCTTAACTGTAGTTTTTCATATTAGTGCAATACATGATGTCTTTTCTATCCAATGCAAAATGATGATTGTGGTCAAAGAATATGAAAAATGTCTTTGTGTGTGTGTGCATGTTAGGATGAAATTGGGTCAAATTGATTGATTGATTGAGTGAGCAACATCACAGCAACAAAACACAATTTTCAGCATGTGGTGTGTATTTGGATGTTTGTTTGTTTGTGGTAATGTGGACATATGTGAAGTACAGGTTGTGTGTAGGAGAAATGGTGGGAAAATGGCCTTTCAAGTTAATCTGCTCTTTCTATTTTAAAAAATCAAACAGGACTTCTGTTTTTCCTCATGATGAAAGATGAAAGAAACCACCCCAAAAAATGTCTGAGGTCTAATAAAACTGGATAATAGCAGCTGACTGTGAGAGTTCATTGGCATGTCACATAAGAAGTAATTAATCTGTGGTGCTTCTTGACAATCAGTGGGACACAAATGACTTTCAAATAAGGTAAATGAGCAGTAATCCAGGCATATTAAACAATGGTGAATTATGAATTCTGACTCTTTTTTTGCATCATGATTTAGTTCAGTCTGCATCATTTAGGAATTGCATTGATATCAAAGCAAAATATGTTTATTTTGGGAATATACTGCTGTAGTATGGCAGTCAGTGTAGCCATGGTCGCCCTGATCTCCATTCAGAAAACAAGCATCTTTAAAGCTGTTTGCTTGTTATCTTGCAGGCAGACCTGACAAAGCATTAATTCAGACTTTATACACATTGGAATCACGTGTCTCGTTATTGTAGCATCATTTATTGCAATATAATACTGAAAAATCTGCTTATTTTGGGATGTAACTGATGCATTAGCACTCTACCGACATATACACAGCAATTAACATATTAAAGGGCCTTTGGTTCCTATGAGAAATATATACCTTTTTAAAATACAATAAAAACTGTTATTCTTAATGTCAAGCAGGTAATTTACAAAAAATTTAATGAAAGCGAAGATGAGTGAAGCAAAACTGCAAACTAACAAAGAAAACAAGAAATACATTTTTTTATTTCTATGAAAACAACTGATGACGGTTCTTCATCCCTCCATTACTTTCCCATAAGTCCTTGCGCGGCTCCGTTCACTGACATGACAACTATACGCTGCTTGGCGTATCTACGCTTGAAAGGCTCTTCGGTGATTCACACGTGGGGAGTTTTAAACACATCGCCTCCTTGCTAAAGGTAAACTTTTATCATATCTACGTGCTTTATCAGTGTCATTTACATCTTGACACGGATGTGTAAACAAACGACGGATATCTTATTGTCCTTCAGTCGCTGCTAAAAGGAATTTGGTGTCCAATATGTTAGCTAACAGTCGGCTAGCTTGAGTTAGCTTGTGTACACGGTAGACTATGGTTGACATTTGCTAGCTAAAAGAGAACCGCTAAACAGTTAGTTTCAGGTGGTCCAATTCGGTCCAATTCTGTATAACAACAATATAAAACTTGGCTGTAAACTGTGTTGCTCCTTTTACTGTTTTCGTAGTTAATGCTAATGAATACACATAGCAGTTATTCTGTCAGGCAGTTTAGCTAGCTATAATGTTGCTTTCATGGCAACACTGTGTACTCTGTTCCTGTAAAATCTGTACAATTCTGCTAAATCTACTTTTGTGCAAATGCAACGCCATCGTTTGGGCTTTAAAATCAGTGAGCTCAAACATTTTAAACAGTCAATCCGCCTTCACTGTTTTATCAAGGGCTATATGTCATCCACAGCCAAACAAAAACAAAAATCTGACTTTACAGCAGATAGCTGCCAGTCAAAGATCTCTAAGAATATGCATTATTTATTTACATTATCCAGAGTACACTTCAATTGTTATAAAGAGGACTTGTTGTTTCTCTAGGTTTAGATCCAAATCTGAGGATGGCGAGTGAGGACGTGGAGCGGCTGTTGATCCAGTTTCAGGATGAAGAAGGAGAGGTTCTGGGTTCACCCTTTGACGTGCCTTTAGACATCACCCCAGACAAACTACAGCTCGTCTGCAATGCACTGCTGCAGAAGGTAACCCACTGTCATTACATAACATAGATGTGGAAGTCAAGTTGTGATTTTGCTGTACATATCTGCACATAGAAGCATTTAACTATTAAGTTTTTACCCATCTGCAATATCATACGCTTTAAAATGAAAATCTGCATTTCTGTGTATTAGAGTGGAAAGTAAAGCATGAAAACTATGACACAAAACACTGACTATATCTTGTGTTTTTCTGCTCATCGCTGTAGGAGGAGCCAGTGCCCCTGGCGTTCTTTGTGCGTGGAGAGGCTGAGGTGGTGTCCAGTCTCGGCTCGTGTGTGACGGCTCTTGGGGTCGAGACAGAGCAAGTTCTGCCCGTTGTGTACCAGCCTCAGGCTGTGTTCAGGGTTCGAGCTGTATCCCGCTGTACCAGCACACTGCAGGGACACACAGAAGCCGTCATCTCAACTGCTTTCAGCCCCACTGGCAAGTGAGTAACTCTGATGCAGACTGAACAGCTGTCTGTTTGTCATGCTTTTTTTGTGGTCTGCTTTATGTAAGAGTCTGAGATGACAGCAGTTGGAGGGATGAAGCTATTTATTCTGCTCCAAAGACTCCCCCATGGGTGGATTAGGAAATGCTCATGCTCGTTGACCTTGTTTGTTTCAGATATCTAGCCAGCGGTTCAGGTGATACCACAGTGCGATTTTGGGACTTGATGACAGAGACGCCCCACCACACTGCCAGAGGTATAGAGTCACTTCTTTAAGGAAGCATGATTTACTATACATCGTGGAAGAAGAATAAATGTTTAATTATTAAGCTGTATTCCTTTCTTTCCTGAAGGACACACACATTGGGTACTGAGCATCGCTTGGTCACCTGATGGCAAGAAGCTGGCTTCAGGGTGCAAGAACAGTCAGGTGAATTTTCCAACACGCATAGCATGTCTGATCTGTATTTTTAAGACGTGGTCTCCTAAACATGGTGCGTTTACTTTGTCGTGGTTCTGTTTCTGTAGATCTGTCTGTGGGATCCAGTGACAGGCGCACAGATGGGGAAGACGCTGACGGGACACACCAAGTGGATCACCTGGCTGAGCTGGGAACCTCTCCATCTGTGAGCAAACGTATTCATCGCTTTCGCATTGCTACCTTACACACTTTCATGACTTACTGGGACACTTAGTAGCCATCCTTATTGTTATTATCTTATATAATATAATATAATAACAGTAATGTATAATACAGTTCCAGTAACTAAACTAACTACTAATCCAGCCTTAAAGAGAGAAAACATTTTGACTAAACTGTAAGGACATTTCATTGACGAAAACTAGACAATGTTTTTTGATCGACCAAGGTTCAAGAGCTGAACCAGGATATAATATGGTGACTCTACAGTGTATACTTGATTTTAAATGAGCTACATTGTTCTTAAGCATTCCCTCCTGTTTTACTGTTTCTCTTCTTCCTCCTTCCTTCCTTTCAGTAACCCGGAATGCAGATACTTGGCCAGTAGCTCAAAGGACGGCTCGATACGTGTCTGGGACACTGTGTTGGGACGCTGTGAGAAGATCCTGACTGGACACACGCAGTCGGTCACCTGTGTGAAGTGGGGAGGAGATGGACTTCTTTACACTTCCTCCCAGGACAGAACGGTCAAAGTCTGGAGAGCCAAAGATGTAAGTGTGTCTTGTTGTTTTTCCCACTGCACGACTACTTTCTACAATTAAAACAGAGTGTGTTTATATTTCCATGCTTAAACATAATAACTTAATTCCTTTGCTTATAACTAGAAGGTTACTTTATCAGAATATTTTCAAGCATTGCTAAGAACTAACGCAGCATCAGTGTAGTGAATTAACACAGAGTTCTGCAAATGGTTCTTCTGAAGAGAAACTTTAATTCCTGCTGTATGTTTAGCTGCATTAGCATGAGTGTTTAGCTGCAGAGCCAAAAACCAACCATTGGCTAGGAGCCAACTATTAGCTCTCCTGCCAGTAATAATAACTATAATAACAGCAAGAGATGAAGTACTGTTATAGTCAGTGTTAGGTTGAGTTTGCATGCATGCACACAAAAAATACTTTCATCCTGAAGGCGTCCAAGAGAAGATCTCTGTCCATCCCAAACACATTTTTCGTACAAAACATACAGTCATACAGCAATACTAATATTGTGAATTAGGTTGTGAGTTTCAGATTATTTACTATTCTTTAGAGAGAGAATCATGATGCATCTAAGAATCTATTTTATCCCCCATTAAGCAATGTGTGTTCCCTTCTGTCTGTGGTCGTAGGGTGTCCAGTGCAGGACTCTGCAGGGTCACGCCCACTGGGTGAACACCCTGGCTCTCAGCACAGACTATGTCCTGCGCACCGGAGCATTTGAACCTGCAACTGCCACTATCAACCCCCAGGACCTTCGTGGATCATGTAAATTTCTTTAAGGAAACTGTGTGACAGTGAACTTGTGCAGAACAGGCTCTCTGGTTTAGATGTTTTCATGTAACAAGCGCTTTTCTTTCCCACAGTGGACGAGCTGAAGGAGAAAGCTTTGCAGAGATATAATAAAGTTCGGGTAAGAGCTGTTTGTTTTCTGTACTGATGTGTTCAGGTCTGTGTTGGTCCTTGTTTCAGTCCCCTTACTGTCATCATGCTGCAGGGTTCAGCTCCGGAGCGCTTGGTATCCGGCTCAGACGACTTCACCTTGTTTATGTGGAACCCTGCAGAAGAAAAGAAGCCTCTGGCCAGGATGACTGGCCACAGCGCGCTGGTCAACGAAGTGCTCTTCTCCCCCGACACGAGGCTCCTCGCCTCGGCTTCATTTGACAAGTCCATTAAAATCTGGGATGGGCGCACTGGGAAGTAAGAGTCTCTTAATTAATGCATGTGCAGTACTGCTGTTGTCCAGCAGGTGGCGCTGTAGCCTCAGGATTTGTGTCAATGAGTAATTATGCTTCTTCTCCACATTCCCACAGGTACTTACTGTCGCTCCGTGGCCACGTGGGGTCTGTGTATCAGGTGGCGTGGTCAGCAGACAGCAGGCTCCTGGTCAGTGGCAGCAGCGACAGCACACTGAAAGTTTGGGACATCAAGACGGGGAAGCTGAACATGGACCTGCCCGGCCACGCTGATGAGGTTATTGATGAGGGGTTGCTGCTGGAACCTTGTTGTTCTCTTGCTTCATCATTATTATTTTTATTATTGATATTTTTCTCATGTAAAAGACAAAACTGTGAGACTTAGAAATATAAAAAAAAATGGGTTCCACCCTCTATTCAGACACATGACACTAATTTCCCTCATGTTAGTGCTGTAATAATGTTAAGTTTTTGCAACTATCTTAAAAAAAGTACCTGGCCTTTAGTCAAAGTTATCATCATTTTAACCCCTGAAGTTATTATCATCTTTGACAAAATTGAAAAATGTTATATTTAACAGGATCTCCTGCTCTACAAATGTAAAATTTAGCAATTTTGTCCCTCTTCAATTTTCTTAAATTCTATATTTGACATCAGGAACCACTTTTTTTGTCTAATTTCCTTGTTTCCTGTGTGAGTAGGTCTATGCAGTGGACTGGAGTCCCGATGGACAAAGAGTGGCCAGTGGCGGAAAAGACAAATGTCTCAGAATGTAAGTGAGCCGCAGAGAAGCTTTCTTTATCTTTCTTTCCGTTAACTAACATCAAATACTAACGTTTCTCTGACCTTCTGTTGTGTTTTCAGATGGAGAAGATAACCAACACATCATCTCACATCTTCTACTGTCAAGACACCCGACAGCTGGAGCAAAGGCGGCGAGGCTGTACCTAATCCTCCATTTGGCTCTGTTACACTGTCTGGCAACAATGGCATTGTGTCAAGAAGCCCTGACCTAGTCATGATGCAAATCTCCAGGTTTGAAACCCACTTGGGAATATTAACACTGTAAAGGTGTTTAGCGGAGTGGGAATGTAAAATGGAAAACTTTATAATCAGCAGAAATTCCATCCATTGAGATTATTGCAAGTAGAAGCTTCACTGTGAAATGTGTGTCAGTGTTAGCAAATTAAATTGAAAGAGTTTCTATTCAGATACATATTGTTTTGTACACATCAGGGGCACTGATATTAAAAAACTTACTCCTAAGTTTAAAGCCTTATCATAGTGCCTCACCTATATACGTTTAGAATACGTTCTAAAGAAATAATACGCCTACATTGGAGGATTAAAAAAGGAAGCAGTGCAGGTAACAGGTGGGCCGGCGAGGCAGCAGGTGCAGGCGTTTTAATTCCTTCCTCTGTGATGTTAATGCCGACCTCGCCCTGCACCTTCAGCCTTTAATCTCCTCTGCCCTGTGGTCAGCAAAGCTTCAGCCTACTGATTTTTTTCTGACGCTGCAGTAAAGCCAAGTGTCACCAGCTCAGAGCTCTCTGATCCTCCAGCCCATTGAGGAAAAACCAGGTTCACCATCACAGCCTGATTTAATTTTCTGTATTAAACCAGCTTTGTGAATATTTTATATGAATAAATATTTACACCATAACTTTCACAAAGAATAAGGGGCATTTGTATGTGCATTATTTTCCCGGCAAAGAAGCTTTAAATTTAAGTGTTGGTTGTA
The DNA here is from genome assembly GCA_903364295.1 of Serranus cabrilla. Lineage (NCBI taxonomy): Eukaryota > Metazoa > Chordata > Actinopteri > Perciformes > Serranidae > Serranus > Serranus cabrilla. The sequence continues at coordinate 906,027 of CAFUXE010001430.1, forward strand.
AATTATTGAGCAAATGTTTGAAGTGGTTGTCTAAAAGTGATGGAGGAAACAAACAAGTTAAAGCCTGATTTATATTAACCATAAGTCTTTACAAACTATAGCATAAATGTACGGCATGTACAGTTAATTTTATTACCATTTTTTTAAATTTAGAAAGTCAAAACCTATAAGAAAATAATTAAAAGCAACTCTTGGTTTTTCTCATCCTACAGATAAATGTTTTGTAACAGAGACTTTTAGATAATGTCATGCATCATTCAACAGCAACAGTTTTTTCTCGAATTGCATCCAGCACAGACACAAAAAGACATAATTCGTTTTTAAAAGCAATCTTTGTACGTCGCTGCAAATCTAGTTTTTTTTCACCTCTTATTCCCCTTACATTGCCTAAAATTTCATTTGTTGAAGACCATGTCACATATCTAATGTCTTAACACACACTCCCAGAGCCACACAGATGTAACAGTATCAGTTTATTGAAACAATGTTATGTCTAATCATGTTCCTTCAGAGGTTTCCACACCTAATCATGTAAATCATACTCGCAGCACTAGTTCTTCCTCTGAAGTAATCCCGATACATTTCACACAAACCCTTCACTCGGCCTGACAGGATCTTCTCAATGACCAAATCTGATATGCTGTATCATGACACATACTGTCGGCCTGTTTTATGAAAAGCAGCAAAGCATAAACAGAGATTCTATGCAGTAAAAATGTACGTTAATCAAGGAAAACAAAGACATAAAGATAAAATTCTGTCGGGTTTAAAATGTACTAAAGATTTGCTCCTATCAGGGATATTACATTGGGAGTTTGGCAAAGAGGAGTAAAAGGCTTCTGTGCAAGGCTTGTGCGGTGCAACGATCAAAACCATGCCTTGCTTCAACACTCAGGTTATCGAGCCTCCGAGATCTACTGTCCCTTTGTTGACGTTCAACATATGTAAACACTATTAGACGAGAATGATGCATTCAAAGATGGCGGATTGACTGTTTCATTAGTGTGCAAAAGGCTTGTGACGCAGGGTAGCTTGAGGTAAACAAAGAATATTAAAGTGACGGAATATCTGACTACAGGACAGTCTGTGGAATGAGTGAATCAACACGCAGAGAGAAAAAAAAACTACACTGAAGTCATATGGCTTACGTAGTCCGACATTGAGTAGAGGTGAATTCACTTTTTATATTTCACTCTGCTGGGAAATAGCAGCGTAAATGAAGATCTGAACCACTGGTCAAATATTCCCAAATAAAGCCTCCACATGCAGCTGTAGAGATCTAATCCACCTACTGAACAGTCTGATGCTGTAAATATATTTTTTCCACACTGGCAACAATGACCTCTAACTTTTATTTAAGGGATATTTTGGATTTTGTGAGGTGGGGTTGTATGAGGACTTCAGTCTGTGTATTAGCTACAGGAGAAGCCGGTCCATATGCCCCCAATATAGTAAAAAAAAATCTGTTTTAACCTTTCCGTCAGACAACCCTGATTTTGTCCACGTAGCAGGATTTGAAAGTTTCCACCAGACTCCTTTGACAAAAACATTAATTTTACATCACAGAATGCAGAAGTTGTTGGTCTGTTGCTGCCTCCAGCTGTTTGTTAACCTGTTTTTTTGTTATTTTGATTAATCAAAACTGTCCCTTTTACAACACCAACGTCACACAATAAGGAACAAACTAAGTCATCAAGGCTATTAGAAGGCAAAAGTCCATTATTCTACATGGTAAAATTAATGTTTTTGTCAATTTAATTTGATGGCTTTTTAAAGCGAGCGTGGATAATGGCTTCAGTTCTGCAGCACAGAGCTGTCTGATGGCAAGATAAAGCAGTGAAAATATTCTTAATGTAGCGTGCACTTGCGTGGCTAAATTACATTTTGATGTTGCATCCATCTACAGCAGTACTTTGCTTAGCTCCTGTGTCAAAACAACTTCTCCAAACCGGTTGTACTTCACACAACTCCACCTCAAAAACTCCAAACTATCCATTTAATGGCTTCCATCTCCTACTTTTCAGACCGCATGTAAAGATCGTGCTACATATGGTTTCCTACATTGTGTGCTTGATGACTACTTGTGTCCAGTTGTAACACTCTGTAACAATCTGCATGAAAGGAACTGACTCCAGACCAGTTTGTGTAGCCTCGACAAGCCTGCGAGCCGTTCTCAGCATGTAACAGGACAGATGCCACATCAAGATCCATGCAGCGGTACTCAGCAGCTGTCAGCAGCGGGCCATGAAATGCACAATGAACGATATCTAAAGTTCATCACCGAGACACAGCGAGGAAATACTGCAGATGTGTTGGTGTGATGACGCCACAAGCACGGTCAGGTAAGCAAACGCAACACAGACGCTGTAAAGTACTGCAGCAAGCTCGTTTGTTTCCAGTAGCATCTCTGTTTTTTCGCCCAGTATAGTAAGTACTCAGTGAATCAAAAGACACATTTATGGTTTCAGTACAAAGTGTTCACTCTTCAACAACAGTCATAGAATGCTAAAACATTAGACATGTCCCTTTTTAGCCTACTCAAGTTATTAGTTTCCTCCCCCCTCTAATGCGAACCTTTGGTTAGTAATACGTGTGCTTCTTCTCTACCTACACTCACGTTTCTGGTAATAAGACTCGAGAAACGGAGTCTGCATGTTAGAGCGTTTCTTAATTTGACATGACCTTTTCCTGTTCTGTAAAATTAAATTATTTGATCTTGATTCCCGAGTCTGACCATGAGAGAGAAAGTGGAGAAATGCCAAACCGGGAGTTTTTTTTTTTTTGCAACCAGCCACTGTTACTGTCTCCCTTTCTTCAATCGCTGTTTTTAGTTTTCGTCCGGCATTTATTTTAACGTAACAGTGGAAACTGGTCATGATGCGATGCAAACAGCTAGTAGGAACTAGAATAGAGGTGTTGAGTTGTGCGTAGCATGAGGCACTGGTCTGTGCTTCCCTCTGGACTTCTGTCACCGTCTGACCGTTCTACTGGGTCTTCCACACGTTGTTGAGTAGTTTGACAACCTCCTCGTAGATGACGAAGACTATGGCCACGTCCAAGCACACGCGGCCGAGCCTGGGAACTGTTCCTTTGTAGAACCTGAGGAGAAGATGAGATGACGTTAGACTTGTTTCTCAGGAAAACGAGACGGGATGCAGCAGGAGCAGGGTTACTCACGCCTGTGGTCCTTCGTGCTTCAGAATCTGGAAGGCGCAGTCCACTGTGTTTTTGTAGCGGTGAGCCTCCAAACCCTACAGGCAACAAAGTGTGTTGAAAAATGGCAATCCTGATTATAGTTTAAAATCGCCACAGTTTGTGGTTCCTACCTGCATCCTGGTCTTCACCACATCCAGAGGTGTGTTTCCGAAAACACTTGCAGCTCCCGCCGTTGCTCCAAACATCGCTGTGACGATTGGGTGCATGTCTCGTCTGGGGTCGTCACCTTAGAGGACAAATGTTGGATTCATGGAGAGGAAACAGAAGGAAAATGCATCAACCAGTGGGGAAAAAAAGTGCAAATGGTGGACCTCTGCGAGATCCAACAAGGATGCAAGGGAATCGCAAATACCCACTGAATAAAGTAGCATGTACCCTATCATGTTGGGTGATCCCTGTTCTCTGCACAATGCATCTACTTCCATAGGAAATGAATAGAAAGCATCGAGGATCTGGTGAAACGCCCCCGAAGACTGGTCAAAACCAGGTACATCAGATTTAGTTTTGCAGCCAGATTTCCTCACCTTTGTACCAATTGCGCAGCAAGTTCATCACGTAGAACCGGATGGCCTGATTGGTTCCCTGTTTCAGCACCGTTGCTGTCAGACCTTGATACGTCCCCCTCACACCTAAATGAGTCAGAGAAATGATGTTTCTTTATGGAGCACAAACCACCCATAGGTATCATTACCTTTAGCCAACAGCACAACAAAATATGTCACAAATAGTAGGAACTGTTTGTGTGAGAGTTCATTGTTCAGTGCTGCTCTCTCACCCTGTTCTCTGATAATCTCACTGACGCCGTGAAAGAAGCCTCTGTACCGAGGTCTGAGGGAACACTGGTCATGAATCAGCTTCACCTGGAGGAGGAGGAGAGAAAAAAAAACACCTCATCAGTCATTCAGATCATTGTTGATAAAAAACCTTCCTAGCATCAAAGAAGTGTGTAACCTTGAGCGTCTCCATGGGACAAACGACCACGATGGCCTCCGCTATACCGGCTCCTAAACCACACAAGAGGCTCCGCGTGTTGTCTAGCCGACCTGTGGCGTCTCGCATCGGGTTGCTGAGCATCTCAAATGTGCCAAACCTGGAAAAGATCATCAAGAGTAACAAAGGTCAGTAAAAACAACCACAGAGGAACATTTATGTGATGTATTCCACTGTAATCAATCGTTTCTTCGTGGGGCGAATTATAATTTTCTGGCTCCAAACAACTGATTTAGTGATCGTATGAGTACAGCAACTCCAGTAAGATTGTTAGCAGCAGTCAGAAAGTTTATTAATAGGTTAGTTAATTGACTTATGACTGATTTTTTTAAAGCAAGGATAACAAATATTTGGTGGTTCTGTGTCAGAATGAGCTGTTTTTTAACGCAATATCCAGTTAAATTAGTTGAGGCCAGAAAATAATCCGCAGATTAATCAATAATGACAATAATCTGTAGTTGCAGCCTTAGAACCTTGGTTGCCTTTTACTTTGTACCAAGCAATGCTGCGTCACTGCTTTATCATCAGTCAAGTGTTAAATAACACATTGAAAAGCCTGCCAATCTATGATGCTCCATTTGGTTTATTTATCCAGCATTTTAACATCAAATCTCTAAAGTAAAAACTATAAATCACGTGTGCTTCATCTTCACCTCACTGCAGACTTGGGTATCGATCCATACAGCAGGGAGCTGAGACCTCGATATAACCCTCTGAGCCCATGATCTTGCACTGTCAACTTCACGCAGTCGCCTGCACACACAGAGCATCCAGGAGTGAGTAATCAGGCACAAGACTTGCACACAAACCTGCAGTCAGGCAGCACTCATACATGTCCCAGTGACCTACCAATCCCTCTGTATCGTGGCGGGTTGGCTCTCTCGTCTAGCTGCAGCTGGGTCTTTACGTACTCTGTGGGGAAGGTGATGAGGATCTCTATCCCTCCTGCAATGCCACCTGAATGAGGAAAGGAGAGACAAGCTACTGTGATGAATTGTGCACAATTTTCTATTTTAAAAAGCATGAGATTTATTGCACAAGTGGTGCTGATGATGGATCAATGTCTGCTGTCTGCTATGAGTTAGAAAGGTGAATATAAGCTGCAGCATACCTGCTTTTAATCACTACCTAGCATAACCATTTAGCATCTTCATACAGATGTTTTTAGATAAATTCAAAGAAATGAAATGTGAGAGCAGTTCTACATGATTACAGCAAATACACATGCTAGTGCTGTAGCATCCCTGCTGGCTCAGTGACCCAGTTCTGCATGGATAGCCTTAATGGGCGACAGATTGAGATTAGACTGTGCTGTGCAGAAAGCAATGCTACGATGGGGGAATTTGCGGGGCTGAATGAATATTTGCGTTGCAAAAATCAACCTGCAAGGATGGCCTTCCCGGGATGCGTGATTTTCCTCCCTCCGACCGCAGCGGCCGCCAGGTTTCTCCTCGCCGCGTAGGAGCGCTGATGGGCCGGCAGAGAGCCCAGCCCCGCGGCGGCGGCGGCGGCCAGACGCTGCGATGGAGGCTGGTGATGTGGAGCTGATCCCGGGCATCCTCTCCTAACACCGCAGCTCTCGCACGGCCCCTCACACACCGAAAACGGTTTCAGGAGGGAGGACATGTCGGTGGTTAGCGCTGGTTCTGGTAATCTCCCACAGTGGCGACGGTCCCACTCGGACAATGTCAGACAACAACAACACGGGGAGGCTCACCAATGAGGCAGCTGAGGGAGCATCAATATTCAAATAGCGGTCAGGTGATGGGGCAGGCCATTGGCTCACCACGCTGCCTAATGTCATTACTCCATCACGTGAGCATGCATGACTTTTGGCGACCAATGACGTGGAGGATGCTGCTTTGTTGACGGGTCGAGCCCAGTTTCTATAGCCTGTCAAATGCTTTTATGATCTACAACAGTTAACACCCAGTGTTACATAATTTCGCTTTATGGTTTCTAACGTATAGCTTTTAGTATCAGATAATTATTAATATGATGTGCAATATCTATATAAAGGAGAGATTGATACTATGACACTGATTGCAAGGCTAAGCCACATATTGGAAACACAAATAATATTATATATAATTTAAAAAATGTAAGTATAGATACTGCACTAAACCATAAATGGCAACTTTATGCTTAATTCTCCACACTTGTAGTGAATATTAAGATAAATGTAATGATAAATATGTACAGTATATACAATTCAAATCAATAGGCATTATTGACATGCAACCTCAGATAATTTTATTGCCAAAGCATCACAAGACAACAAAATTAACAGGGCACATTAATAATAATATAATATATTCATATAGGTATAAGAGGTATGTATCATTTGTGTGTGTAATAGATTGTCCTAATACCAGAATCTAAACTTTATTGCAATACTAGAATAAAAAAAAACTATATCTGATACTATTCAAAAAAATATATATATAAAAATAGAAATATAATAATAGAAATAAAATAAAAATATAAATTTGTACTTTTTTTCATAAAAAAAAAATGCACACAATGCTGGTTCCAACACAGTCAAGTGTCTGAACAATCTGACTGTAGATCTGTTTTTTAAAATACTTTTGCTCTTTTCAACACTGATTATGGAAGTCGTATCGTTTTACATGTATTTAGCTAAGTTTATAATAATAGAAAGATATTTAGGGATCATTATAGAGATTTACACTAGTACTTGCACTAATACTCTAGGAGCTGTATCTGTATTGTAATAATAGTTTAAATTAAATGAATCTGATTAAAACCACACAATACTACAGTGTCATGACCCATGCAGTTTAATAGTTTGGTGTATTGCTGCTGCTTCTTAATCCATGTTTCCTTAAATAGTGCTCTTGTCATGCCAGGGCACACACACATACACACACACACTGCCTCCCCCGATTACCCTTCACAATGAAACTAGGTCAGTGTTTCCACCCACGGCCCCCACCCCCCTGAGAAAATACACACACACACACACAGAGCCAGTCAGTGTCAGAACTCCAAACTACAACCACCAGTTATTGTTCATTTGGTTAATTAATTTAAAACACAGATGAATTTAATGCTTCATTTGTTTTATTTGTCTTGGTGACAACATGGGATCACGCAAAGGGGTAGACTCGAGCGTAGAAGTCCAGTTCTAGAGGAAGCTCCTGGAAGGACGACAGTTCCTGCTCCAGCTGGGCCTGCTGCTCACTGGGGTCGTCGTTTTCCGAGTAGATTCTCACCTGGAAAACATGACCAACGAGAGCATTAGTGGGGGAAAGTAACATTCACTCAAGTACAGTACTTAAGTACAATTTTGATTATTTTTTTTGCCATTTTATGTAACTTTAAACTTCTACTTTACTACATTTTTAAGGCAAATATTGTACTTTTTACTCCACTACATTTACATAAAAGCATCAATACAAATCATGTAATCTAATCTAATATATAATATCAACTTTAAGTACATTTTGATGCTGATACTTTTGTACTTAAGCTTTAAATGCAGGACTTTTACTTGTATTTTAGTAATTCCACAGTGTGGTATCATTACTTTTACTTTACTTGCAGTATATATGCTTGATTTAGACAGTGTAGATCTTTTTTTCTCTCACTCTGATCTTGTTGAGTTGGCTCCTTTGACTCAGTCTGATGTGCAGCAGCCTCTGCACGGTGCTGACTTGCAGGAAAGCACCGACTCTCAGCTCCGTCAGACACTTGCTCACCCTAACCAGCTCCAGCAGGTCCCGATCCAGATTTTCAGTGCAGTTGCTCAGCCTCAGGTTCAGATACTACGGACAGACAAGGCAACTGTTAACCTTTTGATGTTGTTTTTCTTCATAAAAAGTTAAAGGAAAACTCTGAAAAGCGGGTACACATCTACTCTTTCTCCCTTATTCAGACATTCTGGATCTGGCCTTGCATCCTACCCACACAGTATGATATTTATCCAGAACTCCTTTTAACTTTTTATTTCCAAATGTCAGCATATCACACCCAAATGGCCTGAACAGAAACATGTCACATAATGCGTTTCTCAGCAGCACCCTGACCTGCAGACTGTGCCTGTACTGAGGCAGCATGCGCCGGAAAACAGGCTTGGCGCTCCAGTCTAAGTCGGTGGAGTAGTGAGCTCTCATGGTGTATTCTGTCAGGGGAATCTGGGGCAGCAGTATCCTCCCGAGCCGGTCGGTGTTGATGATATGGTCCACTGTAATCTTGACTCTCAGGCCCGGGAAGGTAGACACCAAAGATGCCCACGAGCTACCACACACCACCTTGTCAAAGAAAGTTGAAGCAGACACGGAAATGAACAAAGGAAACCTGAGGGGGGTTCTTTTTCACCAGCAGCAGTTCATTTTTTCTTTACTTTTTGCTGTTTCAGCATGTGCTCACACCTGCACTATTATCTAGCCAAGAGGAACGTTTTACTTGTGTGTGTCCTTACACTCGGCTCCATCATTTTTCATTGGTAGCCTACAGGGCCTTCTGTGTTAGCACTGAAGCACTCTGCATTGGATGTACTCCACTGGACCAGTAGCTGCTATTTCCCACTTGGCAATCTAGCAATTAATGCCAATCTATTCATGTCTTGCTTACTTGTTCATGGTACTCAATCAAACTGCAGTGCAGTGACAATGTCTGCAACGGGCTGACATGTCTCCATCTTCCTTGTCTGTGCCGGAGTGCTGTTAGCAGCTCATCAGAGACGCAGGAGTAACTCAGGCTCAAGTCGCTGACGCCTGGCAGGCTGTGCAGGATTTGAGGCATGTTGGAGTTGAGGTGGAGTTGAAGTCCACTAGAGAAGAATCTCGTCAAGTCCAGAGAGTAGATGTGGCAGCCGTGAATGTGCACCAGGATGGAAAGCAGCTCCAAACCCTAGAGGTTAGAGGTTACATTTATTTCAAGTGCTGTCAGCTAATGAATAAAACTAGTACTTTAGAGAAGCACTCATGTGTCTTTGGACTGGTGTGGTTGTCACCTTATGCAGGCAGATTTGCATCCCATTCAGAGAAACAGAGTTGAGCCTTGAGGCCCCTCTGCGGAGGAAGAGAATAAGGCCGTTTACTAAAGACGTCCTGACTCTCATAGTCCAGGCGGGTGCATCCAACTCCAGATCGCAGAGGGAGAGGGACTTCAGTGGAGCCTTTACTCTGTGGAGACAAAATAATGTCAACAAAAAGATGTCAATTATTGGAGTTTTCATTCACAGTCCAATGGGAATTGTGTATAAACCAAGTTCTGGTTTCAAACGGGTTCAGGAAACACACTCTCTTTACCTGGTAAGCTGCAAAAACAGTCCACTGATGATTTGCTCCAGTCTCCGGGCCATCAAGGACTGGCTTGGAGGACACACACACACCTCCAGATTCTCCAGGTAGGCTCCCAGAGAGCGGACATAGCCCACAGCAGTGCTGTATTCACTCTGCCTGTACTTGGAGCTCCGACCATTGAAGTAGAAGTAGTGGGAGCGCCACAGAGAGGGAGAACGCATGACACTGTGCCAGTGGCGACAAACCAGAGCTGCGCTCCTGCGACTATGGGCGGGAAGAAACATGAACATGTGCCGCAAGCACACGTCAGGAAGTGACTCCCAAAAGCTGGTGTTCCCTGAGCTGGACCCAGGACGGCTCATTTCTTCTCCACTGTCCTTATCTTCTCCACGAAAGTCATGAAACTCCTCATCCATTTTGGGGAAAAGTGACTGAACTGTTTTTGTTCTAGTTACCAGCGCTTGGTAAGGAATGGGAGACAGAGAGGTTTCATGAAGCTGCAGGCTGTGAGCGGAATCTTTGGGGTTCCAATGTGACATCACCAGGGACTGATCTCAGTTCAGTTCCAAATAAAGTTCTATTCTAATTAAATCCTCCTCAGTGGGAAACTCAAAGCAGGCAGGTTTGCAAACATAAACAAGTTAATAAAGCCACTAGCTACCACTTTAAGTTATTTATTAATGGTACTTTATTAGAAAAACTTTTCTGATGGCAGCTTAGCTTGAAGTCTGGAAGACAATGTGTGGAATCACTGATAAGTTTGACTTCTGTTTTATCCATGTTTTCTTCATTTAAGAGCTGAAGTTAACTGCTAACTGCAGTGATTCTTGTTCTCTGTGTGTGTGTTTACATTTTCCTCTATTTCTGCAAAGACAGGCCTAAATCCCTCACATAGTATTCCATACTTTATTTAAAAGAAAGAGCCAGATTTTTGTGCACATGCAGTTTATTTTTACTAACACATCATTAAAAATATCCCAGAAGTTGAACATGAACTCAAAATAAAACAGGAAATGGACAAACAGACAGTTGTTAACGAGCAGAAACAGATATTGCACATAACATTTAGGTGCAAAGTATTTCCTGAGAGCATTAATAGAGATTAGAAAGAATCTTTTTTAAGTATGAGCAGCATTTCCTCTGACGATGACTCCGTTTATTTCTTTAAGTTCCTCAGCCCTTCGAACAGCAGACACTTAGCCTGTGCAGAGAGAAAGACAACAGTAAGAGGCAGACGGGAACTATTTTCTGTGTCACTATTTATGTCTGTGTTTGTGTTTCACCTCGTGCCAGCGCAGTGTGTCAGGGGGCAGCCCCAGATGGCAGTGAGGGCAGGTGTGTGTCTGATCAGCCACTTCCTGGTTCCTTTGCCCCCAGCAGGGCCCCTCGCTGCCCCACAGGGGGCGACAGGTGGAGTGGGAGGACCAAGCTACCCCGAAGTGAGGCCGAGGGTCTGTCTGGTAGCTCACTTTCTGACCACTAGAGGGCGGCGGTGACAAAGGATTCGATTCTTCCTGCAGCACAGCACAAAAAAGGAGCTGTAAGTATTTTACAGCTCAATTATGAGATTTGAATTTGATTCTTAGCATGAGAAACTACACTGGATATAAATAAAGAAGCAGTTACACAAGCTTATCTCAGTCTCAGTGGATCAACTCCAAAATGAATTTGAGTCTTGATACTCGGCGTCACAGGTTAAAGAATCAGATTTCTCTTCTTGGAGTTATTGGTTTCATTAAATTATTAAACAGCTCAATGAATAGAAGAAGCATTGTTTGGTTATAGTATTGACTTTAAAGCAATAACAATAATCATAATCATAACTTGTGGAAAAGATACCTGAAGTAAGAGTTTGTGCACAATATTTTAGTAATTTAAATATCCTATAAAACTATCAAGTAACATCTGTTTCTTTTGTTACATGTATCAATATTAATGAATGTTTTAGCTTTATTACCACACAATTAGTATTTTCTCTGATCTCACTACAGGTCACTAACCCTAAGTTTCTTTTACAAATAATTTATTAAAAAAATATGGATACAATACAGTAAATATCTGTTTAATATATATCAAATTTCAATGTTTTTTAAAAAATATATCTGTAAAGTTTTTCTTCACTTTAATATAATGGTAAGTGTTCAATTGTGCAATTTTTTTTTACCTTTTTTATTATTTCTTTTGCTTTTACTGTAATTTTTCACAAATAATTCACTGTAATTTAACATTCAAGAACATTAATATTTGTAATAAAAGCATTTTTATGCCTTTTTGCACTAAATGTAGAAAATAATCCTCTGTAAAAAGTACATTTCTAACTTTATAACTCCTTTTTTTCTTTTTCTTTTTAGTCTTGTACACCATCCTCATCAGTTACAGTTTCTTTGCATCAGTGTTACTTTCTGTTGCATGTAGAAGTTAGAGTTTGTCAATTCAGCTTGTGCATAGAATTAATTTACACAGCCGTTCATGGAAACAGCTTTTCTGCTTCTGCTTCTGAAATGTTTGCCAGAAATGTTTAAACCTGTTCGGGACTCTCAGGACGGTACTCTGAATCAAGAGACCTCAGGCAATACCAGCAGGGTTCAGATGGGTGATCTGTGAGGAAACACACACACACAGAAAGAGACACCGTCTTCTTTTAAACAAGTCACGAAGAATCCAACAATCCCAATTACTGATTAATTGAAATAAATAGGTGTTTAACATTGATTTACAATCTCTCACACAATACTTTCTTGCCTGAACTTGCAAGACTCACAGCTCGCCTGTAATAGTAGTAGAAGTGTTTTAAACAGTAAGATTTCAGCACAAATCCACGTATTCAGGATATATTTTGCATATTACTGCTAAATAAGACCTAGATTAAACTGCACAAGTATTTAAACAGATGTTTACTGTGGAGGCTTGCAAGAAAAACAAGTTTTCTTCAAGAATTCAAGGTAAAAAGGTGCGACTAACTGATCATTTTGGGGTGAAGTATTCCTTAAATAGCCTTATTATGTGCATTTATGCTTACAGATACAGTGTAAAGGTTTGTGTGTGTGTTTGACTTACTCTGTGTGTTGGAGGGATGAGGTGACACTGAAGGGGGGGTCAACTCTTCCTCTGTTGGCAGGGGGGACAATGGGAGGCGGTCAGCATCGTCCTGTGTGTTTGTGGCTGTCAGAGTCTCCTGTGGTGCAGTCTCAGTGTCACTGATACATCCATCCTCCCCAGCCTTCATCAATCACACCAAACAGGGACAATACTGAGCAAGAAAATGTGTCAATTCCTCCTAAATGCTAATGAACTCTAACAATGTAAGTTTACAGTATATATCATAAATGCTGGTGTATTTTTCTTTAATCTGACCTGACTGGCTTCTCCATCACAGGCTCCTCTGTCAGCCTGCTCCTGCTCTTCTGACTCCTGGAGGTTTTGGGGCTCGTCGCTCTCCTCGCCGCCGCTCTGAGTCGGCGTGTCAGCCTGGATAGAAGTCGTCCCACTGAGGTTTGAGAGAATCAGCAGCAGAATTAAAAAACATGCCCTCCTAACCGGCTGACGAGAAGGTTATCAGCCAATCTATCTCCAGCTGATTACACCGGCTCA
>CAFUXE010001430.1:919112-945476 GCA_903364295.1 Serranus cabrilla
AGTACCTGATTAGCCGTGAACATTCACACTCTCCTTGCCTTACCTCTGGGTGCTCTCTCCCTGTTCCTCCCTCTCTCCCTCCATGCCTGCTCATGTGTCTCCCTCCCAGGGTGCCTGATGGGTTATTTCCTCTTAATCCCACCTTTCTTTGACTTTTCCCTCTCCTCCTCTGCCCCCGTCTGTCCTCCTGTCCGCCTGCCTCTCCGCCGCCTCCCCTCCCTCCCTGTGTGTGAAACGGAAACTCCAGGCTTTCAATATTTCATGTGTCTGAATGGCTCACAAGCAGGTTGCTGTAAAGAGTAATCAGGTGATGCCTCTGCGGTGGAGTCTGTTTTGACATAAGCGAGCCTGCTAAGAGCAACACTAAATATAACTTCTGCAAAGTCCAAACTTAGAAAATGTCCAACAAATACATACAATACAACATTCCTACTCCTATAACATACAGAAGTTGATATAAAGGACTTACTTACTTATTTGCCACTCAACAATTTTACTTCAAATTCAGGAATAGTCCACCAAAAACTACCTGGTCTCTGTCTTTCCATGTCTTTTCTGTTTTTGTGTTTTGTTCTATATTTTCTACTCGGTGATGAATTATTAGTCACTTTAATGTTTAGTCGAATGGCTGAAAAAAAAAAGGTCAACTAATTTGATAATTGAAGCTAAATCTCTAAATGTTCCCCACTTCCAGCTCCTCAACAGAGAGGATTTACTGCTTATTTTTCTCATGACCTCTTTAAATAAACAAGCAATATGACGATTTCAACTTATGGGCTTCAGTGAATTGATAATGATGGACATTTTCACTTAATTGTGATATTTTATCAGTGGTGGAAAAGTAAGAAAAAAGTTTTAAAAATAAATAAATAAAAGTAGAAAAGTATTCCAATACTTTACTTGAGTAAAAGTACTAATATCATACTGTGAAATTACTCCACTACAAGTAAAAGTCCTGCATTCAAAACTTACTGAAGTAAAAGAACAAAAGTATCAGCATCAAAATGTACTTAAAGTATCAAAAGTAAAAGTACTCGTCATGTAGAATGGACCCACCCACATTGTTTTATATATTACATATATATTATTAGATTATTTATACTGATGAAGTTTAGTTAAATATGTTACAGTGTAATCTGACGGATTTGTTGATCTTTTATCCGACAGGTTTGAGTCTGTGGCTCTGTCCGTGGTCCTGAAACAGCAGCTGACCTCTGCTGCGCTGTCCGTGGTCCTGCCCTTTATCAGCTTCGTCTTGGAACTTTATTATTCCCTCAACCAGGTACAGTTTGATGCAGCAGCTGATTAGTGTATTAATTAGAAAATATGAGAGTGATCGCATCAAAATGACCAGCAGATAATTAATACAAATCAATATATAAAATGCTTGCCTAGCTTGCTTTGATGCTCTATTCAATTCTCTTTAAATACTCAATTATATACTTTATTTTAGCCTTTATATAAAAACATTAATAGAAAGGGCAGCACTATTTGTAAAAAAAAAAAAATAATAATAAAAAAAATGAACGATATTCCAGTTGAGTTATCATTCTTAATATCAGAAGTAATGATGATCTCATTTTCACTGGAAAAATTTAAATGATTATCATGCAAAGATCTGTACCAAACCACATTTTCCTTATACATGCAAATAATATTATTATATATACAATAAAAAAAAATAATAATATAATATAATACATAGAGTGAGTAAAGGCTCTGTATACTTTAGAAAGCCTTTGCACCAGATCATCATGTTCCCAAGGCATGTATCTCTGATATAAACTAACATTGTGCGTGAATGGTAATCGGCTATCATTACAGTAATAACTGCCACAACTGAAGGGACGTTTATGTTTCAAATGCACTTTGAATGGTAAAATTCTGTTTTTTTCTCTGTGGTGATATAAATGTCAAGAAAACTGTCTTGGCTGTGAAATTGAGGCCGTATGGCATCAATAGTCTATGAGCTGTCGGAGGCTTATTATAGCATTTTGTAACCTAGAGAAAATATTTAAACACTTGACTGATGCTGAAGAACATGGATGAGAACATGAAAGTGTATAAAAAATACAAAATATAAAGATCTTGAGCTGGGGACCCTTAAGCATAAAACATAGAACCTTGGGAATATAGATTAAAAAACCCACATGATGTTAAAGAACTGGCAAAATAACTACAAAATAAAACCATTTTTATCAGGTGCAGCTCATTCTGTACATTGTGTTCATTCAGGTCTGCCATCTTGTGCACACAATAGCAACATGACTGCATTGTAAGGGACTCGTCCCTCCAGCAGATGGAGGAAGAGCATTTGCTTTGTTGCTCATAAACTGTCGGAGGATAGGACTGAAGCCACATCACTGTACCCCGGGGAGTTTCTGTCTTCCTCTCTTTTCCTCTGTCTTTTCTCCATTTTTTCCCCATTTCTCCTCCCCTATAGTCCAGGAGCATCTCTTGCCTGAGCAGCTCTCCATTTATCTCTCCGTGGCTGCGTGTTAACTTCTTCATTGACATGAGTTTCCACTATACAAACTCCACATAATCCTGTATGATATGATAGGCAGCACACATGAATGAATGCCATTTTCAACCACAATTATCAGCTAGATTATGTGACTTGGGTTTTTAATTTCAGGGTCGTTTTGAAAAGCTGTGGTGTGTGTGTGTATATGTACTTGCACTTCTTACACAGTGAGGACCGAAGCAAGTTTTTAACCAACAGAGTGAGGACATTTATGCAAAGTGAGGACATTTTGGCAGTTTCAGGGTAAAGACTTGGTTTTAGGGGTAAGGTTGCTTTAGATTAGAGTTTAGATGAAGGTGAGGCATGTGGTAGTGATGGTTAAGGTTCGAGTGAGGGGCTGGGGAATGCATTCTGTGAATGAAGGGTCCTCACAAAGATAGCAGCACAAGGATGTGTGTGAGTGTGCTCACACACAACACACAATGACTGATGTGTGTGTCTGTTCGTGCCTTCCTGTAAGTGCACGGCAGGTAAGGAGTAATTTGAGTGTTTTTCCTGTATATGTGTGTTTTTTGTGGGAGGAGGGAGACAGGAACATAAGTGGCGATGACTCACCAGTCTTTTGTGACAGTGGTGCAGAGAGAGTGCTTTTCACCCATTTCTCTCCCTTGGGGCTTGCATACAAAACAAGAAATGGAGAGAGGATACAG
Organism: Serranus cabrilla; assembly: GCA_903364295.1. NCBI lineage: Eukaryota > Metazoa > Chordata > Actinopteri > Perciformes > Serranidae > Serranus > Serranus cabrilla. The sequence continues at coordinate 922,290 of CAFUXE010001430.1, forward strand.
AAGAAAAGGAGAGGAAGATTGGGTGTTAGGGAGCATTAAGGGGGAGGAGGGGGGCATGGATAATTGTAGGAAAAAGGGGAGAAGATGGGAATGAGGGTAGAGAGTGGGATGATGGAGGGAGAAGGAGAGATGAAAGGAGAAAGACAAGGGTTGAGGGATCATAAACAAAGGGCGCCGTCTCAAGGGAGAGGCCTTCACAGCCCGGCGTCTGTTATCCTAATGGCTGGTGAAAGCATGTTTGATGAGGCATATTATGTGGTAAAGATTATGTTCAACAATGGTAGTTTAGCAGACAACAAATTTAACAAACATGGGGAGGAAAAAGGTTCAGGAGCCAGATCTTTGGGGGAAGTCACTGTTTACGCTGCTATAGGAAGATATCTTATAATCACATTTATCCATTCATCTTTCAGCTGTGCAAGCTTCACTGATCCTCTCTGATGTGTTTCTAGGTTTGATAGCATTTTAAGTCATTTTGTCATATTAACACAAGCCCTATGTTTTGGCCCTGAGGTATCAATTTGTAGGTGTTTTTCATATCTCCTGTTTTTCTCAGATACCTTTGAATTTTAGCTCTCTTCTCTAAGAGCAGCTCTGATACTTTGAGGTCCAAAAAGCTGAACAAAATTTCCAAAATGCTAAACTACAAGTTAAACATTTAAACCAAACTGTACTTAACTAAACATTTGGGCAACATTTCATCATACCTGGATTACAGAATTAGTCTACAGCTGATCTATTTAACATTGTGAATGTTATATTTGGTCATATTTAGGTACAAACTCCTTAGTTATGTTAAGATAAAAATGATCTGTATGGCTGTTTTTTAAGGGGGAAGATAATATCCCCTTGCAACAATCAAACTTCATACTTTGCTTAAACAAGTCAGCATTCATAAATTAATAAATGCAACATCCATTTAAAGTTACTGCCAACCGTAACAAATTCTTGATTTTAACTGTACAGATGTTCAGTAATTATATTTTAAAATATATATAGAGAGAACTAAGGAGTCAATAAATGCGTCCTGACATGCCTTGGTGGTCCTTAACTCTCTCATTTAATCATAGTTCTAAACACTGCAGCAAAGATGGTTCAAGTTGCAGGTTAAATACCAATTAGCAGCGTTTCTCAGTTACAAAGGAAGCGTGCAGCAAAACACTTTGAATCAAAGCAACATGAAGCAACCAGCAGAGCTCCAACAAGGCCAAATCATGTTGAGTTAAATCAGTCAAAAACACTGCAGAATCAGGTAAAAAAAACCTCATCAAAGCCAAACTGATACATCTAAAAAAGAAGAGGAACAGTGGTGTGAACTGTTTTATTCTGTTCTATTTATTCTCAGTTTAGCCTGAATAATCTCAGAATCTCTTTCTTCGAAGAAAGCCATGGTCAGGATAATATAATTATGCCTCGTAACCCAACACAGAGTCGACACAAACCGAAAGGAAAAAGGAAGAGTGAGCCCATCAAAACAGAGCATAAAAATAAACCATTTACTGAACCATAAAAAAAAAAACGTAAACAAGCTAGTTGCCATGCAACCTAATATGACCCATTTTGTATCATTAATGGTGATGTGGTCCTATTCCTTGTTTTTTTTCAGCCATGTGTAAGCACATCCATTGCACCAATTCTTGTACAACCTTTTGCCATGTTGCACTTTCAGTGTAAACATCTGTATTACCACCGTGTAAACTTTCTGTGCGTAATAGATTCTGTTAAGCTAATATCACGCTGGCATTTAAAGTTAAAGGTTTAGCCAAAGTCCCACTGCTGTAGAAATTCATGATCATTATTTAATCAGATTTTGAAGGTCTTATAGCTGTATTAATTCAATATTCACACTACTAATTGCTGACATTTTTCCTGGTGTTGCTGCTTCTCTAAATGCACGGGCTTCTTGGGGCCATTACTGATGAATTGCTTTGCTGTCAGACTCTTTTGTGCCAGGAGCTGGATGTATACCAAATCTTGTGCCTGTGAGAGTTGGAGCCTTTTGACAAATTCCAATTGCATTTTAATTATAGCGCACCCACCAGGCAAAATATAAATGATTACTATACGAAAGTAATGTGATCTAAAGCTTGACACACAATTATCCCCATTGTGCTGGAAAATTTTTAAATCTCAATTGTGTAGTACGTCGCAGAAATCTGAATGTGGGAATGTAAATAGCAGCATCTCAACAATGTTCTTTTTGTCTACGGCTTGGCAGGAAGGTGTGACAGAGGACTTTATGAAAGGCTCCTTTTCATCAGCAACAGTGTGTTAGCATCCTCTGCATGTATTGTCAGCGCGGACCGACTTAGCCACATCTTCAGGGGAAATGTATGAAGGAGAAAAATAGAAGTGAATTCAGTCAGACATTATATATTGTGTGGCACAGCCTTTATACAGGTGCTTATGTACCATGTATTGTCCATTATTGTAATGCAATCTAATGAGGTACTTATCCATACTCGCTGTATTACCTACAATAGATGGTGTCGGCCCGCCCCCACTGTGGAGGAGGCAGGTAGAGAAAAAAAGTGTGCGTTATATTCATATTTTCCGTGCTTTACCCTGCCTTCAGACAGCTCTTTCCGCCAGGGAAGTGGAGCCATTATATGCATGAATGATTTCTTCAAAGCCACCAGACTCCTTTGACAAAAACAGTAATTTTACCCTGCAGACTACAGGTCTTTGTGGTCTTACGCTGCCACAATCAGCTCGTTAGTTTGGTGTAATTGTGTGACTTTCCGTAATCCAAACAAACCCTTTTAAAACATCACAAAAGAGCACAAACAAACGTAAAGATCGAGGCATTAAAGCAGCAACTCCAGTGTTCTGTGACGTAAAATGAGGCTTTGAAGAAAGCACAGATGGATATAAAGAGGTCACGTTCTCGTCTTAAACGGCTGTCCGATGGTAAAGTAAATTACTGAAAGTATTCTAAAAATATAAACAGGTAGGTCAGCAGCTTTTTATGACCAATTTGTACTTAGTGGCTCCCTCTAGTGGCTGCATTAATATGACGTTACTGGTATAAAGATACTGAGTATAAAGAACAAAAGGATGGTGGATAACTCAGACAAAGTCAAGACTTTTTCCAAGGAGGCAATCGTTTGTGTTCTGTGTGAAATCAGCTGCCAGCTACTTCACTTCCTGGTGTTACATGCTTTTCTGTTACCTAATCAACTATCTTTTGTAACGTTAGCTATGGACTTATTTGCCCTGAACTGAGCAAAGCAGTTATGTTTCCATATCTAACAAAACTGCGATTGTTTTACCATGTTAGCGACATGTTTAAAAATGGTTCAGACTGAACTTGGCAGTACTGCGATAATGCAGGTAATCCAGTTAATGTGAGTGGGGATAGTTTGTTTGGTCTGCAGCAGTCGGCAACACAAAGGATGCCAAAAAAACCCACTGTGGCCACCTGCTGCCGTGGAGGGCAAAAACATCTTTAGTAAAAATGATTTTTTCTTTTTTTACCCCCAACTGCTCTGGAGCTCATGTAGCAGTTGCTTGCATGCATGTTTCTGAGGGGCATTTGACAGCATGTTTCCAGCAGACACGTCTCTCTTTCTTTGCACCTGTCCATCTTGTTCTTGTCTCGCTGCAGTGAGATGAATGAAGCTGCCTTTAAGTGCACACTACATGTGGAGGAGTTGACGCTAACAGCACCGCCTGATTTAATGTGAATGCAGCAATATGTTTAGGTAAGAGGGCGTATTGATCTCATGCCACCGGTAAGGGCTCTAATTTTAGAAACACTCATCTGGGTCGTATTTAAAGGTGGGAACAACCAGTAGTTTGGAGGACTTGTTGGACTCTGATAGAATCACTTGAGGTGATTTATTGAACTTGCACAACTCCTTCTGGATTCATATATTATGTTTTGTATTATATTCCTGAACATGTATAGACACAGGCAGCTCACTCAGCTGTTGCTGGTTTTGTAGACATGGTTTGCATCTTTTTTTTTTCTCCGAGTAGCACAGCTGGCTGTTAGCCACTGGTCAGGATTGCTGTATTTCGTGCTCAACCAGCTTTATAAATAAAATCACTGCAGTTAGACAGTGCATTTTCCAGCTTGACGCTGTAATCATAAATCTGCATTCATAACATGGCGCCCAATGAGCCCTCAACAAGCTAAGATACAGCCATGAAAAGGTACCATTGCAATCAACTGGTGCGCGAGCTGGCAAGATAACATGCGATTAGACCATATTGACAGGCTGCTAATCACTGTCAGTGTTTGTACCACTGACAGCATACATCAGGTTTGTTTTGATGCCAAACAAGCGGCAGCCAGAAGCACTTCAAGGAATTATAGCAAAAGGGCATATTGCCCGTTTGAAGTGAGAGTGAGGAGGAGGTGTGGAAACAAGATATGGCGAAAACCTATCTGCCAAACACCTTTCCACCGGCTGATTGGCTGGCTCGAGGCAGGAGCGAACATGACTCAATCTTTATCTTGAATGCCAGCAGCTAAATTACTATACAGCTCAAAGAGAATGTGCATGTCTGTGTGTGTGAGTGTGTGTGTGTGTGTGTGTGTGTGTGTGAGTGTGTGGTCCTGCGCAGTAAAGTGTTCAGATGGATGACTCATCCACCAATCATGTGACTCATCAATCACTGCAGTTACCGTTTCCCTCCCTCCTTCTGATTTTTTCCCGTTCTTCAGTTTTCATTCTTATTCTTGCTGTTTTTCTCATGTTCATTTTTCGATTGTCTGGTAATATAATAAACTCCCTCTATAGGTTTTTCTTCTCAGTATTGCAGCAATTCAAATATGAGTCGCACCTCTCCTCAGCTTTAACTGACTGTCTGTCTTCCCTTTTTTTGTGTGTATTTGTTGTGTTCTTGCTATATTTGCTGCTCTCTCCAAGTACAACATAGCACTCGCCAAAAAGCCATTAAAAAACTGAACTTTAATAAAATAATTGCTTTTATTTTTTATCATATAGCAAAACTAGTAATCATCATGCTGTTATTTACACATTGCACGGGCATATTTATTTCACACTGTACATCTTACAATGCTAAAGGTGACATCAACAACAACACTCTCCTTTTACAAGACAGATGGCTTCACTGTGGACACAGTGGCCCTCCTCCTTTAAGATTTCTCTTTTTTATGTTCACAGTTTATTCAGAGAAAACAACCATCTTGAATTCCCTATACTGTTTTATTTTTTCTCTTTTTTTTGTTCTTTTTTTTTGTTCATTTTTTAAGATGCAAGTAGAAAGACGTGCATTTAACGGTTTAAGCACAATCCCTGACTCCCCGGCCTGAAACTTTTCAATGAATTTCTTCTGAAAATGAACAAAATGTTTGTAGCTGCAGAACAGATAGTGTGATTTCAAGTATTTTTTTTGCAAAGAAAGGAAAATGGAGATAGTGGAGAATGCAAGAAAAATGGCAAAATAACATTGTGTGGAAAATATAGGTGAGTGGAGATGGAAAATGACAGGTAAATATGAATGACTTCTACAAGGTCAAGAGAACTGTATGGGTGTGGTCATGGTGATTATGGTCAATCTGCCAAAAATATGTTGACACAGTAACTTCTGGATCCCAGAATGATTGAAAACCCTTCGTCCACCAGGTTGGAAGTGTTTAGTGTTTAAGTTTGTGCTTTTGGAGTCCACAGGGTTTCTACATTGGGATCGGCTGTGATGATAATACTATGCGATATGATATTTCCCTTATAGAACCATGCTGCTTGTAAGGCAAAAATCTGAATCTTGAGTTTGAAAAACGGAAATGTGTGTATTTGGCACCTTTGCAAATTGCAGCTGTTTAAAGTTGATCCAATCGGGAATAAGAAAGGCAAGTACACACATCAAATACAACAAAAATATACCGTCATTGAACATTTGACAATAGCAGTGTTTTGTTTTTTTTTACATTTGTGTAGCTAAGAAGTCATTGAACTACTTTAGTTTTTGTAATATGACATACAGAATATAAAACAAAAGATACAAAGTGATGCTGTAAACATGGTTCTCTTACAATGGGCACATCTGCTTGAATGTGGTTGGTGTGTCGATGCTTGTGCCTGTGTGTGTTTGTCTATGTGTGTGTGTGTTTGTGTGTGTGTGTCCTCTAGAAAACTCTGAGTAATGCAAGAGCATCAGAGATTGACCTGAATGGAGGCAGACATACACCATGGTATGTTCTGTTTCAAAATGTAAACTGAGCAAGAGGCTGAACATGGTTACAGGGAGCTTCACCTGGGATCCCTTCATCCTCTCCCTGACCCGAGAAAATCAACTAAAACAAACAGTGATTAAAACAACAAAAACTAACTTTTCACTTCTTGACCCTTAAGTTCCCGTCAGGCTCAAAACACATATCTCCTCTGAGTCTTTTTTTATCACCTCTCTGTTAGCTTTACTCCAGCTACTGTATATCTATCCCACCTCTGTCAGTCCCTCTGATCTGACAAATGTCCAAAAAGTCTCTCAATACATTCTGCGCTTCATGTAGATCCTCTCAATAAAGTTTTCCAGTTCCTCCTCACTGTCCAGCTGAGGCACCAGCCCATCTTCCTCATAGTCATCTCCCGGTGTGACCTGTTGGTAGTAGTACGGGGGTCGCCTGCCTCTCCTGGGCGTGGTTACTGGTTTGGGCGGAGGTAGGGGTTGGTAGGTCCGTGGGTGAGGGAGGATATAGTTAGAGATATAAGGGGTGAGAGGCAGGCGTGGCGCTGGCTGCTGCTGCCTCCAGCCCTGTCCACGGTTCTTACCCCCAGCCCTGTGCCTGCGCCTTGGGGCCTGGAGGTCAAGTTCCTGGGGGCCGAACGGCTGGTCTCTGGAGGGGGCGGGCTTGCCATAATACTGTGGTTTGGGATATGGGAAATAAACAGGATAGTATGCTCGATATGGCTTCTGGTAGTAAGGATAAGAGGGGAAGGCTAAAAACTGTTTCTGGGGTTTATACCAGTAGTCAAGCTGCTTCTGGGGCTTATACCAATAGTCCTGCTTGTATGACTTGACTTTGTCTTTGTGCCATTTCTTGTTGGACTTGTTGTACCTATAAGGGGCTTTCTTGGGGTTTTTTGAGGCTGTGTAGTGGTAGATAGGCGGAGCAGCCAGAGGAGGAGGCACCAGAGGCCTGAAGCGTGGAGCGACAGGGTTGCTGTTGGTGGGCAGCTGCTGCAGCTCTTTCCTTTTCTTCTTCTTCTCCTCCACGTCACTGATAATCTCAATCACGTCGTCTGCGGGCAGGTGCAGCTTGCTGCTGATCTCGATCAGCCTGTCGATCATTTGCTGGTCCAGGTCGTCTTCGTCCGGGATGACCTCCTCGGAGCGCTTGTCCTCGGCCGTGTTGCTGGCTGCCCCCATGCTGCTTTTCTGCCGCGGCTTCATGTAGGACTGCTGCTTCCTGCCCATGTACTGCAGCAGCATGTCGGAGGCGATGTCTGCCAGCCTCTGCTCCTCCTCTCTGGCTCGCTCCGCCTCCTCCTGCTGCCGAAGCACCTCCTGTTTCTCTGCGCGCGCTCTCGCCTCCTCTTCCATGTGGGAGAGGCTCTCCTCTTCTTCTTCCACCTCCTCCTCCAGCTCCTCGCCTTCGTCCTCAAAGTCATCCATGAAGTTGCCCCCCTTGACGGGTCGGTTTCGGGACTGGTTCTCCTCCCAGTGCAGCTTCTTCCCGGCTCGTGCGAGCTGAGTGTTGTACGCCTTGTAGCCCTTCAGAGGAGGCAGGATCTCATTATCTTGGAGACCCAAGTCAATGTTTTGGAAGTAGCCTCTTATTTTGCGCTGCAGAGAGGGATCATCTCCCTGTGAGGCAGAACTTGGTCTGGCCTTGTTTAAGAAACTTTCTACATCATTTCCCTCCTCCTGCCCCTCATCTTCTTCTTTCCCTTCCTCCTCATTTACACTATCAGCTCCCACATCCTCAATGGACCAGCCCTGATCCTCCTCTGACCTTGTGTTTTTATCCTCCTCATCCCTTTCCTTTAAATCATCACCCTGAGCAGCTGTCAAATGGCCTACAATTAGCTGTTCAATAGCCTTATCAGCACCCTGCCCCTCCTCCTCCTCCTCCTCCTCCTCCTCCTCTGCCCCCCTCTCTCCCTCCGTCTCCCCTGTTCTCCTTATCTCCCCACCCTCCAAGCCTTCAATGGAGGGCAGCTCCTGACTCTGATCCTCTTCCCAGTCTCTGTCTCTGCTCGCGTGGATTTCACTCTCCCCCGGGTGGTCCAGGGCCTCCAAAAGAACAGCGAGCACCTGCGCAGGGTCCGTCACTTTATCTGACTGGTTATCTTGACCCGGGCCCCGGCCCCGGTCTAGCAACTCGTTGTCAGGGCTGGAGAGACTGCGGGGTGGGGGCGAGAGAAAGGGGGCGAGGTTGTCCTCTTTAAGGTCTGTCCGGGTGCCCCCCTCCACCCCTCCCTCCCTTCCCTCACCCCGCGCAGGGGCGGTGCCAGCCAGCTGTGGAGTGACAATGAGCAGGACCAATAGGATGAGGTGGGCTGTGGAAGGGGCGTGCTGACAGGTCATGACCATGCAGAACTGGCAGGAGGGAGGTTAAGCACCTGAAGAAGAAAAGAAGAAGGCAGAGGGAGAGGGACAAAAGACACGTGAGAAATGATTCACATGTTGTCGGTTCTTCCTCTGGATTCATAATGGTGTAGAATTTAAAACAGCAGTGTGAGCACATCTGGATCTTTTAATTAATACAAAAAATAAAAAGGCCAATCACTGGGAATGAATACTTCACTGGCTTTAGGATCAGAGCACCTGCCAGAGGATTTAAAATCACACAGATTACCAATCTCAAATTTAAAACCAATATATCTTTCCACCATGAAGCCACCATACAGGAGCAGTTAACACTGTGAGCAGTTTTCAGTGGAACAAACGCTGGAGAACAAAGCACGCAGCCAAACGCAGTCTGATGAGCCATGCCAAATCCAACAAAGAAAGTTGCACGTTTCTCTCTGTCATGACACATTTTTTTCCTGACAGTTTTTGGTGCAAAATCAAATTCTAGTTTAGAATATTTCTCAATAGATCAATTTTTTTCTGCAATTTCAACCTGAGTGTGTCTGGAAACGCAAAGATAAAGGTCTATAAACCAGTCGTGATTCTTTCGCTATCTAATTGCCCATGTCTTTGAAGAGGAAGGTAATAATTTGCATACATAAATTGCGCTTTGAACCTACACATGAGCCATTTTCTGCCTGTAGTCGTGCGTTAACCCAGTCATTACCTCTCCACCGCGCGGATGAATTGATGCTCATATATTTTTTCGGTCTTTTTTATTGAGATTTCACCGAGTAAAAACTGTTACAACAGGAAAGAAATACGAGTATGAATATGAAGTCTGAATTTCTGCCATTATGAAAAAATAAAAATCTCACCTTTTCCTCCAAGTCAACCCAACCAGAACGCACGCACTTGCCATTTTAGCGCAAAAACGTCTAATTCGTAAGAAAAATAGAGAAAATAGAAAATGACCCGAGCTCAGTCTGTGTATTAGCTGTGATTTTGGTATTCCATGCATCAACGCGATGTGACCAGGACACCGGTATAAAGACGGCACGCGCGGGGAAGTCATGCGTAAAGCTCGTGGCTACGGTTGAGTTCTTTAACCCTGCGGTCCCTGAGTGGTCCGTTCAAATTGTAAATGAGCTGGATGTAAAATTTTAGGGGGAAAAGCCTTTTTTTTTGCACAAAGACCCGGAGAGGAGGGGGAGCAGTCAGTAAGTAACGCGGCTTTGTCCTTGCGTGCTGTGGGCATGTTTCTCCTCAGTGGCAGTGCTGGAATGCAGACGAGCACAAATTTGGGCAGCACCGCGCAGCGTGGAGCCCAAATTTTAACTATTTCCATTTTTATAAACTGGATCTGCGAGGTGGAAAACGAAACAAATCCACTTATTGAGGTAACTGGCCTGCAGAAGACGCGATTTAGAGCCTAATTTAATTAGAATTTAATAACATCAAATTGGCTGTGGCTTTAAAATCCCCCAAAAATGTCACGATTTTTGTTGCATTCCCGTTTGAAAAATATCGACCAAATTTTTTGCAGCTGCACAGAAAAATATTTCTTTGACATAATTGCCCACGCATTGTACACTCTTAATTCTTTAATTATCCCCTCCCAAAAAATAAATACAAAAAGACATATTCTGCTGATTTTTGTTGTTAAAATTATTACTATACATTCATAAAAACTTGGTTTGTTAATAAATGCGTTAATTTCTCTATTAAGTAAAAAAAAATATTTAAGCAAAAACAAAGGAAAATCATTCACAAAATATTTCTCCATAGCTTAAGTTACAAAATATATTCAGTTACACTTTTTAAAACAATCACATAAAAACAGTCGCATTATCTAGTTTACAATTAATTGCCCAGGTACAGATGAAATCTACTGATAAAGTTGAGATGGTAAAATAATCTTCCACACACTTAAAGGCTAAAACACGCACCACTTCTTTTTTAATTAAACAGATAAAACACAGAATTTCATGATGATTAAATGAATGAGAAAATGTCCATCTGATTATGGCTCGTGAATGATGCAAAAATGAGATTTCGTTCCACTTACCTGGAGTCCCACTGGGGGGTGGGGAAGTGGTGAAACTCACAACGCGGGTAAAGCCAAGATTATTTCATGAATAGTGGATCACCTGAGAGAATTTCAGTTTTCCCCCCTCTCTCTTCAGCCTGTGACCAACATCAAGAAAAAAAAACGGCAAACAAACTGGCGGATCTTTATTTAGTTGTGTGGTGTGTTTGTATGGCAGCAGCCCTGGCGCTAATGTACAATTGAGTGAATGTTTTCAGCCCCACTGTCAGCGCAACTTTATTGTATATACCCCCTCACTGAACCACGTGACCACCCCACCACCACCCCCCCAGCTGCAGGCAGTGCTGACGTCACTTCCATTGATAAGAATGTTGGTGTGGAGATGGCACTGTGAGTCTAGGCTGGCCCCAGCTGATGAATGAACGGAAATGGCATGAATGAAATAGTACTTTTCCTCAATGAAAAGAGAAAATTGTAGAGATAGAGCTGGTACGCAGCCATTTTCCTTCTCACATATTAAAGGTTAGTGTGTTGCTTCTTCCTCCCTTGTTCCTTCCTTCCTCTGCTCCGGCTTGTTGCAGATTAAGGAGCCGAGGGGTTGGAAAAAAAAAATAGAGTGACCTCTTCACAGGCCATCAATTAGGGTCATTTAATGACGTGCTCCAAAGAATCAATGGCTTGCATCTGCAGCTTCAGACAGAAAAGTGGTGTGCACTCCAGGGGCCGATCTCTCTTTGCAGCCTGGTTGTTAGGCTTTTGTCTGAGGTGGCCCTGATCCTCTGTGGCTACATGGCTCACGGGCCACGGGAGCAGCCGTGCTTTGCTGCTCAATTTCTGCTCAATTTCCAGGGATTGCACAATTTTCCACCCGCTGTCTCACATGATTTCTGGCTGCTCTCCATCTGTCAGCAGCACATTGTGCTCTTAACATATCACCGTTCTTTTCAATTTTTTTTGCCACGCCACAGAGACACGTGAGAAGCCATTTGTGTCCAAATCGGTAACACTTTACAATGAGGGTGCAGGAAAACGCGTGCTTAAGCAATACACAGTGATTTTAGGCATGAATAAATACAGGATGCATCATGAATTCCTGCTGTTACCATTCAGAAAAGAAGTCCCAGACTTTATGTGATTAGTTACATACATTATATGCCCCCAAAATGAGCAAGAATCCAGTTATGTACATAGAGGAGTCTGTAAAAGCAGAACAGTCGTGAAAACATGAGGCTGTTTTATGGTCGTCAAATGCAAACATCTACAGCACAGCAGGGGGTGGCATGTGGGCCTACGCTGCTGCTTTCTCCTGTTTTGTTTTTTTTGTTGAAGGGGAGTGTTTCACAGAAGGAGTGTACTGACACCAAAACAAACACGTGCCAGATGATAAAAGGACAGTTTTTATTGGAGAAACATGAAGAAGCTAACAAATGATAGCCCAGTTTTATTTAAAAGCTTAATATTTTTTATAAGAATCGGAACAGTTGCACGATCATATGCATGGTTCTGAATTGCCCATTGCAACTTAACCAGCGTATTGAATGGCATATACAGTATATGAAGAACCATGCCTCCTTACATTTACGTTCCCATACATAAATACAACAGTATTCTCATGTATTTTCACAGCTGCAGTTTTAAAAACATGGTTAACTTTGTGATTTGAAGGAAAACAACAGTTAGAAAACGTGGTTATGGTTGTCAAATGGCTGCGGTTTGGTTAGGTTTAGGCGACTTGGTTAAGTTTAGTAAAAGATCATGGTTCGCGTTCAAATTTGTGCTTTTGTCAGCTTTGACATTTGGTTTCATGCTGGATGCAAACTGTGGTCCGGTGTTTAGAAACAAACGTAATCTGGGAGAAAATATATTTCCTGGACTTCATGAATGAATTTATGACTCATTAAATCATTGTGCATGACTTTAAAGCCCCTTTTTATAAAGTTTTGTCCACAAATCAATGCATGCACATATGAAAGTGTACCAGCAGAAAAAAGAAAAAAAAAGCTTTTCTTAATGATTGCGTCTGTGCTCTCTGGCTCTAATTGTGATCATTATCAATACCAAGGCAAGGAGAGAAAAAAATCAGCAGCTTTGCTGAAAAGTAGCGGTGCGGAATTGACATAAGTCTGCCTGAAGGCTTTAAATCTCACTAGTCCTGCCTGAAACAGGATAAGAATCAAAGGCTCGCTCAAGTAAACAACTCTGGGTTGTAGAGGGATGCTTTGATTACATGACACACTCATGTGAATCCACATCTGACTTTGTTTCTGCTCTATTTATTGTAAAATAAAAACCACTTCCACTGTCAGCCAGTCGTTCCCAAGGTCTGCTGTAATGGAGCATTTTGTACATTATGGGCGAATGAGCACACAGCTATGCCTGATATTCTTGCTGTAGCTGGAGTTTAAGGAAGACGTTACTGGCATTCATGTGCCGGATAATGTAGAAACAAGTTGATTCACAATGTTAAAGCTGAGCTCATTTCCATACACTTCATTTGTCAGTGCCAGGCGTCCGCTGTGGCCTTGTGTGCCACTAAATTCAGCTGTCAGTCCTCATACGGGTTCCTTTCTCGCTGCATCAAGGCTTTTATTTCCAGGTGTGTGTGTGTGTGTGCCCGTTTCTGGATGTTTTCTTTGTCTGTGTGTGCTGTGTTAATTCTTACACTGTATGTTCAGTTAACCACAGGCAGGGATTCTATATTATCAGCGATGTTCTGAGGTTAATTGGATATTAGCTGCAGACGTCAGAGTCACATGAGGCCAACTTTATTAAGCCATTATTGTGTGGCCTGATTCGAAATGTCACGCTCCATTAATGTGAATGTTAGATGTTTGATACCTCTTATCTGATCAGAGAAATATCATCTCCGGTGTCTCATTTTTAGAAATATTTCTTAAAATAAACACACAAAAGCTCCCGGTGACGCTGCAGCAATTATAAACAGCTCAGTGGAAAGCAAAGATGCTGTACCTGGGAACTAAAATGGCGCTTTGTTTCTGTTTTGAGGGAGGGTTTCGACTTGGTTTGTGTGTGCAAATATTTGTTTTGTGTTCGCGGACGAGATATGCACACATCAAATGAAGTTGTAATTTGTTACGATGGCTTGAGGCGCCACATAACCTCTGTTTGATTAGATTTTGTGCAAGGGACTGTTTGTCTGCTTGATGGCAGCAGCAGGCTCGGAGAGGTAAGCATGGAGCCGGAGGGCAGATGCTGATATAACGGTCTGGCATTATCAACTGCCACTCAGCATTAGTTGGCCCCTTACCCTCACTCCATGTCCGCACCCCCGCACTGACTCACACTCTGCCGCCTGCTTGGCCACTCACATAGATTAACACTGGTACACCGTGCTTGCATTTAATGGAATACACACACTGGAGAACACACACACACACACCTCGCGGTAATAGTTCCATTTCTCCCTCCGTTATGCACTCTGTCTCTCTTTCTCTCACACACACATGCACAGAGACAAACACACACTCGTACTGTAATGTACATTACAGACAAATGAACCTTTGGAGGAGGTTGGGGCATGCTGTCACTGATGGATCCCCGTACAAACTGCTAAGACACGAGGCGATGACTATATACGGACTGCCTTTTGTTCCATTAAATTAACTTTCTCTTTCTCACTGCTGGTATCGGACTGAGGAGGGCTGCAGGGTCATCAGGCAGAGCGGAAAAATCGACATGTTTGAAACGAGCGCAGACAGGAAATGATGAATTCCCTGTTTTGTTTTAGTTTTTTTTTTTTTTTTGCTGACATTTTTGGCCACAATTATGGAAATGCAGGCTGGGGATCTTTCGGCAAGTGTGCTAATGTAGCTCCCTCGCACTGCAGAGGGTCTCTACCTGGAAGTGATAAAATAGAGCTCATGATTAACAGAAGCTTTTCCGCCCACGCCACTTTGTCAGGGGAGGGAAGGACAAGTAATTGCACCGTAAGGTTCCTACAACACAATGCATAGCTTGGACTTGATGATGTGTGCAGGGCCCTGGCGCCCACACTATAATCTACAGTTTCATCTCGTTTTTTTAATACATGCTTTTCAAAAGTTAGAATTCGCTGCAAGCTATGTTTGTTGCACCAATTTCTGATATGCATGTTGTGTCATATAAGACAAGAAATTTTGTTTTATGGTGAGTAAAAAATACTTATTACTAGAAAGGAATTAAAGGAAGGTATACTTCACTCTTAGAATGCACATTTGCATATAATTTACTGATTGCACGGAAGCAGTGGAGGTATTTTAAATATACGATTTTGCCGAAAATGCATCATTTTGCATATAACTGGACAAATAAGCCATTTAGCCACCATTTAATTCAATTCATACAAGTTTAATCTACAACCCTGACCCCTTTTTGGTTTCCCCACTCACTGTGGAGGCATGCAAGGTAACATAACCTCATATACACAGGGTCATTTCACGTGCGAAGTGTTCCTTTAATATGCTCATGATTACAGTATAAGGATAACCTTTTATCCGCAGGTAAAGATGGAGGAAGTAGAAGCTTCCAGTGTTTGTAGAAAATGCCACTTTTAACACCAATGCTCAATCTCTCTCTCTCTCCCTCTCCCAGGTCGCTCTCTGTGAGTCAAACATTTGTATGTGTCAGAAGGTGCAACACGGTCTCACACAACAACATCTGCTCTATTCGGTGAGACTCGTTTGCTGCTCTGTTATTGTGTTTTTGTTTTTTTTTTATAGTTAAGCATCTGTGTTTACATCTGGAAAGCAGTGTAGTGGTAGAACAGGCTGACAGCCCACCCAAAAAAAATAGTAAGCCATTAGTAGCCCTCAAAAGCTTACGTATTTCTTTTATAAATATTAATATAATACTTGATAATGAATCAAGGTAGAAGCACAAATATCTCATTTAAAACAACCCAAAGTAAACAGAAAGCAGAATATAGTTAGTGGCATAAAAATAGGACAGAAACTGAACAGACAACTAAATAAGTCAATCATTTTTTTTGTTTGGGGCTTACATGAAAAAGTCCCCAAAGTGATATACTCAAATGTCCCCAATTTTTTGTGCTGCCTCCAACATTTCAGCCCCCTTAAATCCTTTTACGAGCGCTGCAAAGAAAAATGTCTTTCCATTCACACTGTACGGCGCTGTGAATGAACACCGTCCCCTCATAATTAATAGGTTAACACCCCCACCTTGATGAATATGGTGTTAAAGTAATATTTGAATCTACGAGCCGATATGGATGATGTGAGACTGAGCTGGGAGCAGCCGCTGAATGCCAGAAGTCTGTGGCGTAAATGAGGTCCTGGGAGAGTTATGGTGGGAGTGGATGGACCCCTGGGGAAGTGGATCCCGTGTGAATAATGCGTGCGCATTGTGCTGATTGTTGTCCTACTCCCTCATTGTCTTCTACTCAGAAATTATTTACCCCTTTAAATATTAGCTGTAAAATGCGCATTGCAACCTTTGAGAAACTGGTGGCGTCAGTGACGGATGGCGTTGGAGGCCAGAAGCAGGCAATGAATTCGAAGTTGATGAGGCGACTCATATCAGAGCGTGCGACATCAGCGCTCACCATCAATCTCTTCCCCTCTCCCCTGTAGACATCTGGCACATGCATCAGCAAACACACTATTGAAAGTGAATTGAACCCAACCCTGACAAAAACACACACATACACGCGGTTTCAGAGGCAATGCTGCACACTGGAGGCCTCAAGACGCTCGGCCTGCAGCCAGCTGCCTTTAATGTACTACAGAGGGAACCTAGACTTTATTAGAATAATAGCTCGCATCCACATCGTTTGCAATCACTGCACCAGAGAGCACAGATGGCGAACGCCACGGACTGAAGATGTAATGGCAGGGAAACCACGCTTTTGCAGACCTTCACTGTAACAGGAGCCAAATTTCAAAACAAATGCATGCATCCCTCCGCATTGATGTGATGTGCCCCACATTCATTAGCAACCCTGTCTCCTAAAATGTGTTTTCCCATTCAACAAAACAGCATTCTTCTATTTCATTTTGAGAGAAACTTAATAGTTTCACTCAGATTTCAGTTTTAGTTATAAACAGTTAAAATTGAAACCAAACTACTTGGTTGGGTTAAAAGAAGGTAAAGTATGTTAAAATACGGTACATACATGATGGAAGTTAAGTGCATTTCGGAAAGGTAACTTTTGGTTTAATACAGGACATGAACATTAATCTTCCGGGTTTAATTGACCCACCCATCCATCCCAACCTCCTCTTTTTAAACTTACACTAAAAACACATTTAGCATACGTCAAAAACAAGAAACTGCTTACTTCACACGTCGGACTTTCACCCAGGAGAAAGAGGTTCGTGTCCCATGTGAAAACGAAAGTAAATCATGTGATTTATAAACATTTTACCCAACAACATCCCAACAGTAGTCATGTTGTCCTCGTAGCTTCTTCACTTCCAGCATTTCCATGCATTTATTTACTTTTCAAACTGTCTTTTATAACACCTTACCAGGAAGTCTTCTGCCCTGACCTAGATGATTGATTTTGTTGCCTAAATTCATCCAAACTGCAGCATTTCTTTTCTGTTTATTCAGCACATTTCTTTGAGTGGTAAAGCTGCTTGTGTTTCTGAATACGCTGTTATTCTAATGCTGCCTTTTTCTTTAAACTGATGTATGTGTTTGTTCTGAAGGACGTGAACATGTTTTCGTCACTTGTGTGTGTTTTTGTTTGGGCGCAGGCTTTTTCCCATGTTACTGTATTGAACACAGATAGGTGATTGGGATGCCCTGTATGTCTTCAGTGATCGTTTGTCAGCTTAAATGAGGCTTTTTATGAGCAGAGATTTAATAGGCTTCTCCTGAAGTGAGTTCCCACTTGTCTCTTTAGTAGAGGGACCATGCATAGCTTTGGTTTCACCAGCCCCAAGGTCAACAAGCTTGAGATAAAAAGTAAAACAGTAAAACAAAGAAAACATTGGTGTTGTTTATGAGTTTCTCGCCAGCCTCTTCTGATGATCCTTCCTGTATGTAATGCACTGTAGGCCTAATGCAAACAGGCACAGGCTACACCCTGAGGCACACAAACAGAAGGGAAGATGAGTCCTCCAACACTCCTTGTTGAAATGAGAACTGTTATCGGTTATCAGCGCACCACCCGACTGGAAGGGAAGTAATTTGAAAGCCGTTTGAAACGCGGTAATTTGCCGGTGTGACTCATCGCTGACACCTACAGCGACAAAACCTCTGATCCTCCGAAGGAAGAATAGGGTAGCACAACTCAGTGTGTGTGTGTATGTGTGTGTGTAATAGACCAACAAGCCGGCTTTGAGGTTTATAGATAGAAAGCTATAGGAGGATATGTAGCTTCAATCATATAATTACGGATTTAAATATTTCTTGCTTCACTGGAAAATGTTTTTTCTTATTCAACCATCGTTAATAACTATGATTAAAACATTTTGAATTGATTAAATACACGTGAGCTACAGCGTCTGTAAGTGGTACACATCCTTTTTTATTGTTCAGCCAGTCAGATGTTTTTATTGATAGATGTCCTGAGCAGATTTATTGACATTCCATAAAATGGGAAAAACAGGTTTACCGCGGGTTTAAAATGATATCAGAGGAACGGGATGCAAAACAAACTGCCTACATTAGGATATCAGACAGGAAGCCGGGGTCCAGTTAATACATTTTTGATGGCAACCTGATGGTATCGCAGTAAAATAGGGCACGCTCACTTGAGGTGTCAGGGTGAAGGAAATTATCATGATTAATGCCGGGTTACGATCAGACAGGAATGTAATCAGGTCTCTCACTTGTTAATCATTATCTCTCCCTGATTAATTTTGGCTCAAGATTTAAAATAAGATATCAAGCTTCATTGTGTTGGGCAAAGACTCTAAACAAGACTTCCCATCATGGATCCATTTTTTTAAAACAATCAATCAAATGATGAGCTGTGAGGCCGAGATATGAAGGTCTGAGGAGTGAGCGACTCAAACTGAATTATACATTTATAACAGAAATAACTGCTTTATTTTTATACGCAGGATAGTGTTAACACAGGTGAAAAAGACACAACATACTCTAGATCAGGGCTGCCCAATCCTGGTCCTCCAGGGCCATTATCCTGCATGTTTTAGATGTTCAACACACCTGATTCAGCTCATCATCAAGCTCTGCAGAAGCCTGATAACGATCCTGATTTGAATCAGGTGTGTTGGAAGAGGGAAACATCTAAAACATGCAGGATTGTGGCCCTCAAGGACCAGGATTGGACACACCTGCTCTAGATGCAAGCTAGCAAAAAGGCAATCAGCAAAATCATGATCACCTGTGAGCTGATTAGTTTAACACAAGTTTTCTCTAAATGTGGTGAGCATCGAAACACCGAACTCAAACTGTTTTTAATAGACATGTGCTGCATGATTTGCTTTAAAATAGGATTAAACAGCCATATGCCATGTAGATGCATTAGATTATAGTATCTGCAAAACTCTTCTTAAAAGGTTTTAAAATGTGCATAGCGTACAGTTTGTGAATATGTGGGAGTCAGATTTAAATAAAGTAATGATAAAATCTAATAATAACAACCCTAATGAAATCCCACATTTGGCATGAAATTTATGTTGAATATGTGCTCACGTATATGTACTTTTTGGATTATAAGTCTTCCCCGACACCGTTAATCACATCGAAGTGTGTAGCCTAATTCTCAGATCCCACACCTTTGCTTGTTTTTAAATCAAGCAGTGAAATTAATGAAATCCACAGAGTTGGACACCTTCAAAAGCTCTGACAAGGTTCCAGGAACGTGATCTTAATCTGTTTTACTGCAGAGGTGTTTTCAGTTTGTTTTCTGCCTAGATTTACCCTTCTATTAAATCGACCTTCTCATCCAATTCTCGGCAAGAAAGAAAAGAAAATGTTAAATCAATTTTTGGTATTAACAATTTTTCCCTTTAAATTTATCAACGCAGCAAACGGAATTCACAAACCATCCATTTGACTTTTCATTCAAGCCATATAAAGATAGTCCGTCTCTTTAAACAGGAATAAATACTAATTTGACTGGAAAATTTACAGCTAATGATGAAATATTACAAGCATGAACTTCCTTATGACCAGATAGCGTTCAGTCTGAGCAGCCATACAAGCTAACGTCACAGAAAAAATAAGCGAGATTTAAAAGTAGAATATAAAAACGTTTAAGTGTGAAGCCCACTGAGGTGAAAAGGTGTTTGATTTGCAACCCTGCCTTCTAAGATTCATATTCCCATACGTGATGCACGTTTATTTTTGACCTACCAATAATATGTTTCTAATCAAAGTCCGATGAGGGAGGTGGCTGAATGGATGGATGGACAAAAACACAGACTTTGACCCATAAAAGAGCTTTTTATTTCCAGTATGAAACCAAAAGTAAACGTACTTTATTAGCATCACATTTGTACTTAACTTGCAACTCAAGTTATGTAATGAACATACACATTTGAACCAAAATCAGTATCTTTTCCTAAACCTAACCCAGAAGTTTTGTCTCCATTTACAACCTTAACCACGTGTTTTGAAGTGCAACTGTAATCCGGGAGGAAAATACATTTCCAGCTAAACATAATTACGGCCACACTTGTTGTATAGGAAGGTAAATTTTTCTGGACATAGATTTACCTATTCTCCATAACCTTTGGAGCCTGTAATATTTCTTTTCTGTGGCAACACAAAGTGTAGCCGGCGGGTACAACCTGAGCTTCAGGCAGTAAGAGACTGAATAAAAGCTTATACCCAGCCAGCTCAGTATTCATAAAAATCCATTTCCCAGATAGCGGCATACAATGAAATTTCCCATTTCTTTATCTGTCACTTGTGCTAATCCAGACACTGATCTCCCTGAAACAAAGCTGTGTTTTCTATATGTAACTGAATGTCATAAACACTTCTCGTGTCTCCTCTATCATTTCAACTCATCACCTCCTCTATTATGGCTGCATGCATTCTTCATAATTTTCTCTCTCTCTCCCCTCTCCTCTCTCTCTCCGCTATATGTTCTGTTTCCAGGCTTGAGCATGCTTATCTCTGTGTGTCTCCTGGAATCAGAACAAGAGACGGCATTGACTGAAGAAGAAAAGGACAGCCTGAGCACTAATGTATGGAAGGCTTTATTTATAATATATTTATTGCGATTTTTCTGTCATATGAAAGCAGTGTCCTCGTATACCTAACGCCTCATTTTCTCACACTGTTTTTCTTTTAAACTGTAACGTCAGTGTGTTATTCAACACAAAGGCTCGGGAATCTCCAACAGTTAAAAATAAACCAAGGATCCTCATTGCCTGTTACTAGAGAAAGGGGCACCGACCAAAAACCGAGCATAATGGGAAGGCTCCACTGTCGCAGTCAGAGACAACACTATTGTTCCCAGATTCATTGTGTACACATACATTTCCCAACCTTTTGTTTTACTAATAGACTGTGGGGAAATAAGAGTTGCATAATACATAAAATGGGGCAGACAAGAAAGAAAATTGAATACATGACGACTGTAGAATTCCTTGACGCAATACAAAGCACACATGACAGAGATAAAACATGCAGGGACGGTTGAACTCTCTGCTTCATATCCTTTCTTATTAAAAGACAAAAAATGATGGTGTGAAAGGTTGATGGGACTGTAAATTTGTTGGGAATCTGGCGTGGAAAGGTCTTTGGTCAGCTGTCTTGGTAACAAACTCGCATTGAAGCTCCTCAGTGATGTGTTTAGTGTCCAGGGAGTCAGATAGTGTTGTAATTGAAACATTTTATCTTGTGCCTGTCCTGATCTGGACAGACATCTTGCTGATAAACTGGTACGCTTTATATTTTTTGCTGAAACTTATGGACAGAACCACTGAATCTTAAAACTAATGCACCCGTGTAAAGCCGCTCTGGTGGCTCCAAGAAGCTGTGATGCTCAATGTGAAGAAAACCGTTTGAAAAGTTTCTACTTAATTGAGTTAAGAAACCATTTAATGTCTGTATCCATGCAAACTGTGGTGTAAATTGGAAAAGGTGATTTTACTGGATATCCGTTTGAAGAGTACCAACCGCTCAACAAAACAAAAAAAAGATAATTTCCAAAACACTGACTCAAAAATAATTAGGTAATTGTTCAGAATTAAGTATTTATTGTCTTTGTCATTCATAATTAACTCAGAGCCTCTATAAGGACTTGTATATCTATTGTTTCTAAAAATGTCAAATAAATTTGTGGCGTTCACAAATTTTCTCATCCTTTTGAATTTTTCCTCAGCACGAACCAACTTCATAAATGGTCCATTTGACTTGTCGTATGAGTCATAGAAAGATAGTCCCTTTAAACAGAGAAATAAATACAAACTTGACCGGAAAAATCCTTAACTACGTGCTTTGAACTGCTTCTGTAATTCAGGAAAAAACATGTTTAGTGTACTTTCAAACCAGTACTCCAAATCTTATACAATGCTTCTTAATTCACTCAATTTATTCCCAATACTTATCTTTGTAATACCAACAAAGCACCTCGCATGGGAGACAATAGTCCCGACAAGGCTTGTACCAACCATATGCAGAATATGACCGGGCTCTATCATCAACGTGGTTAGTCACTGATTATCGGTCTTAGTCACCGGTGGCGCTATTGTACCCGCACTCCAAAGAACACAGCTGTGTAATCATTCATAAGCATCAATCATACACACACACACACCGGAAATATTGTTCATTGTGGGGGTTTAGCAAAAGACAAAAATAAAACAAACAAAGAGGACAAAGCAGAGCCTTTATATTTGTTCTTTTTAGATCCTTTTATTTCAATAAAATGCTAAATAGCTTCCAAATTAGTGATAATATTAACGTTGTAAATAATAAACAAAGGTTTTTTTGTTTTTTTTTTAAGAAAAGCAGCTTAAAAACTAGCTCAGAGGTGAAAAACGGAGTGTTTCCGGAGGCAGAAGATCAACACGTTCTCACACCTAAACGTAAGTTTTGACCATTTTAAACCCGTCGTTAACGTGAAATTGACGCAGTTTTGTCCGTTTTAGACAACAACAGCTTCATAAAGTTAGGGCAGAAAGTACATGGTTAGCCTTTACAAAAGATAGTTTAAAAAGTAAAATATTTAATAAACACTGACGTAAATTGAGACGAATGGAAGTTCAGCAACCTTACTTTAACTAGCACTTGCTCGCTTGTTAAGCTAGCTAGTTAGGCTAGCTAATGTTACGTTAGCTAACTTGTTAGCTTGTTAATGGTACTAACCTGTTTTTATTGCTTTCTCAGGTTTTGTTGTCGCACTTGTATTGGCTATATTTTCTAGTGGGTTTGTAGCTGTGTGAAGTTAGTCAGTAAACTTTTATTTACTCTCAAGAAAGAGAAGCAAGCGGTTAATAGTTGTGATGCAACAGTTTGCTCTAATTAACTTCTCAACAGAACACAGTGAGACTTTCTGACATTGCATTTGGACTTTGCATATTTAAAGAAAATTGATATTTTCGCAATATTGCTTGTTTTTTATTATTTGGCAAAAGTTTTCCTTTGCTTGTGTACAAGAGCAGATGGGTCAATATCATTATAAAGTGCCTTTTGGTGTCCTCATCAGACTCGCTCAGTCATCATGAAAATGAAGCAGAATAATGAAAGTCTGAGGTCTTATTATA
>CAFUXE010001430.1:962965-976801 GCA_903364295.1 Serranus cabrilla
CACAAACACAAACACATACAAATGCACTCACGTACACACACTCTGACCGGTCGCCATTAAGAATGACGGCTCATCATGTGTAAGCGGCGACTTGCCACTGTCATCCAGTGGAGCCCGAGAAGAACTGCAGTGTGACGTCACGGCGGACGCCGGCCCCGCTGGTTGGTGGAACATATTTACGTGTGTGTGTGATTCTGTTCGTGTGGTTGGGATGGGGGAGCCGGAGGAATACAATTTGGTGGGTGGGTGGACCCGGTGGGCCTTGCTGCATCACTGAACCAGGAAAATGAATGAGAGCCTACACTAGGTGTCACCCCCTTCCTCTCCCGTTGGCCTCCACTAATTTCCCTTTCTCTTTCCTGCTCTTCTCTTCTCCTTTCTGGCCCCCGAGGCAAAGAAATCAGTTGAAACCGCAAAAATGAACTGAGTGTTTGACAATATGTTTGACAGTATGTTGCAGCGGTTGCTCGACTGTGTTTAATGACTTGAATCCGCTGAAGGAGAAACAAATGTTTATATTATTTGATTAAATGATTAGGAATCCATTCAAAGTTCATTGAAGCAGCCTGAAATTTTGAGTGTTTGAATTTCTGCAGGAGCAAAACAGCACCACCTGATGGGAGATTCTCTCATAGGGAGAAACACCTCAGTGAGAGGTGTTACTATGGGAGGAAGAATACAGCGTGAAGAGGTGACAGGATACCAGCATGTGTGATGTTTTACAGTGACAGACATAGTGATTTACCTCAGTGAGGCGGAAATAAATCCCTGTGCGAGAAACACGTCGGTTCTTTCTGTATCTCTGCAGTCATGAAGGGATTTTTTATCAGCTTTTTTTCTTAACAGATAATACAGTTTTAGTGGTGATTTAAATGCAATCTGAAACCAGGAATGTGCTGAAACAAGTTATTTCTCAGACACATTATGATGTTGAGCCTGTAATGCAATTAGAATACATAATGAAATACAAAAATCAAAAGCTTATGTTTTCAGATCTAATCTAATTGATTGTTTTCGACCCACTTACATGTGATTATCTGTTTTATTTGTGTTAATATTTATTTGTACAGTACAAACCACAGGACCACGTATGTTGATACCCTTTTAAACCACTCGCAGGAGCATTTCCTGTATTAATAGTAGCATGAGATCAGCACGTCCTCATTCCCAGACATAATATTTTCCATTGAGAACATGTGGTTAATGTTGTCAAACTCACAGTTTGTGGTTAGGTTTAGAAAGCAAAACTTCATGGTTAAGCTTTGGGGGAAAAACCTAAAGCTGAACATGTTGTTACATAGATGTCATTGAAACTTACTTACGTAGTTGACTTAAAATAACAATGTTGACTTTTGATTTCATACGTGGACTTTGTCGTTCTTTATACCAAGTAACCGACTCGCACTCTCATATACTCCTACAGGCAATAAAGAGTCACCAGTTAAACCTAAGCTGCATGTCTTTGGACTGTGGCAGGAAGTCAGACGACTTGGAGAAAACCCACGCTGACACAGGGAGAATATACAAACTCCACACACCCAAACTTCAAGAAAGTTTGAAAAAATATGATGATAAAACACAATCATTTAACCCAGCGTACCATGTTTCCTTATCTAGCTGCCTTTGAATGAATGAAGCTGCCTTCATGTGCTGTTGGAGAAGTCAACATCAAACAAAAGCTCTGACAATAATATAAAGTCTACATTGGGGGAGACACTCCCACCTGCTGCACTACTCTGTCGCTAATCAGTAATATTTTGTAAAGTGTAATGTAAACGGTCACTTTTATCAACCAGCCCACGGAGAGTGTTTCATTACCTGCACTGTTTAGGTTACCTTTCATTTTCTACCTCACTCTCCGCCGAAAAATCACCTGCGTCATAACTTCCACCTCCTGTCAATGCTCTGTTAAGGCCAGGGTTAAACAGGGTGAAAGCCCTGTTACTCATACAGCGGGTTTAATTATAGGCATTCACAGTTTGACCAAAAAGTGCTCAGTCCTTTGAAACAGTGAAGTTCTGTGGCGACGCAGAGCAGCTGAGAGAAAAACAACCAGCTTCGTTTTGGCAGCGTTTTAAGGGGAGTGCACAGCCTGTTGGTGGGTCGGGGGTGGAGAGATCTGACTTGTAGCAATGCCCCCAGCTTACTGTATATACTCATTTCCGCAGACAGAGAGTAAGGTGGGCGGACATCGCCTTGGTTATTGATTATCACCCAGGTAATTGGTTATTGATTACTCCCAGTCTTCTTGTCTGTGTCAAAGGGGAACTGTACTGTACTATCATTCAGTTTGGGATTGACTTCTGTTTTCTGCCAAATCTCATTTCAGTATGGAAGATTTAGCAGCAAAAAACGCATGTAGAGGAGTAAACAGGCAGTCCAAAACAGACGAATCACCCTCTGCTGCTGCTCGCAGTGTTGACTCACGCTGCGGATCCTGCCTGAAAAGAATCCAGCTCTGGGTACCTGTGGACTACAAGAATGAAACTGTTCAGCTTTTAAAACTGGCAGGACCCGTGGTAAGACTGTGTTAAGACAAGCTGCTCCGCCTGAGACTTAATATTTTCAGAGCTAAAGGTTCTACGTCTGCAACAAAATCCAGAATAATTGAGGGTTAATCACATTAAATACAGAAACATCTGACTTTGTTCATTGTTAGGATTGTTTATTTTTAAACCAGCTGTTATTTAGAGTACTTTACAGTGTAGGTAACTTATTACAATGGCAACAGTGGATATATCGGAGCTGCTTTTAATTTGAAAAACCTTAAATCGCTTTGCTTTTAACATGAGGGTTGTAGTGTACCAGTAATTCTTTTCAATTTGCCACCTGCTTTATTATAACAGTCATTAACAGGGTAATAACTCCAAACCATTGGGACTAATTGGAAAAACAATTGCCTGATAGTGATAAAAGTGTGGCAGCATTTTAACTTAAAGAGACAAATACAGTGTGATGTAGCGGTTGTTCTCAATTAGCACTTAGAAGTGTTGTTTTTGCTCTAAAGTAACCATTAAATTCCCTTAAAATCACTTTATATGCACTATTTATCAACTCAAAGGACTTGATTCATGCTTCATAAGCAAAGTCAGAGATATTTTTCAAACAATATTTTAAATATACCACAAAAATAAGGTGAATTTGCAAGTGTCTCCTGGACAGAAAATTCTAACTTTGCGAGGAGAAAAACCGGCTCAGCCTGTATCCACTTTTTTAATATATCCCATTCATCGAACAAAGCCAGAACTTGATAGATGAGGACATTTAGTTTCCTTTTGTGCAAACCTTTTGATGCCAAAGGCTGTCAAAAACCTACACCAGCAATCACCAGAACTATTTTCTAAAGAAGAAAAGAGAAGTAGTAAAGACGTTTAGAAATACAAAAGAGCTGCAGCAAAACCAAAGCATAACACATGTCACCTGCCAGAGCAAATAAGAACTTTCTCCCACCTCGAGGCCTTTTGAAACATGTTTTTTTTGTGAATAATAACTCAATCAGGTACTTTATGTGCTGCATGTGGAGTTTAATGTTTCATTCATGTTCGGTGAAGCTTATTTGTGTTTTAATAGTTATGAAACAGAGTGAGCGGGATGTTGTTTTTCAGATGATTTCACAGATGATGAGCTTCCTGATCGGCTTCGTCAGCATGGTGTTCTGCGGTCACCTGGGGAAGGCGGAGCTGGCGGGGGTGGCGTTAGCGATCGCAGTGAGTGATCTTTAGATTATCTCAAGAAATAAATGTTTTCTAAATCTGTCTGTCTATTAGCGTAAGTGTAATTTTTTGTCCATTTGGCTGCAGCAAAACAACCTGGAAACACATTGAAGGTTTCGCACCTTCTGGCTAATTTGTCATAAAACTAATTGGCTAATTGCATTTTGCAGTGAGCAAATGTGCAGCATTTACTGTCTTTTAGCTCATTTTTGGTTTCCACCAACTTCTGAGGGAAATATTTGGCTTTAACTCCAAAACGTAATGTTTTCCTGTGCTCAGCAGCTATTTGCTAACTTTGTTTGTCTGTTGTTTAGAGTTTGGCATGTCAAAACAGTGAAGACATGGGCAGTGCAACCAAAATAATACGCTGAAAGTTGCTAAAATGCAGAGAGAAACTGCAGAGTTGTAATTATCTTTTAATTGCAACTCCCATTCAAACAATAATAGAGGATCTGAATACTTCTTCCACCACAACTCATAGGAAATGTTAATATGGGTCACTTTTCATTGGTTTTGTAGGTGTAAATACAGTCAATTAGTTTTGTTGTTTTTTGTTGTTTTTATGTGGGAAAACCATGTTAAACTAAATATTTGCCATAGCAGAATATTTTTACATAATTTAAAGCATGTCTGGAGTATATCTTCAAGCATTAATCTGGTTTTCTTTTCTTTCTCGACTGACAATATCTCATTTCCACACAGGTAATAAATGTCACAGGTATCTCCATCGGCTGTGGTTTGGCATCAGCATGTGATACTCTCATATCTCAGGTATTCAGTTCATCTTGTTTACTCAACCAGGTCAGTCCTGACCAGCTACTGCTGGGATCACAGTTTGATCTTCCAGATTAGTTTTCCTGCATCGAATTGCACCTTTTCTTGCACATGATTATTGTTTTATTTTCCTGTTATTCTCACTCCTCTCCTGCAGACTTATGGGAGCGGTAACCTGAAGCGAGTCGGAGTAATACTCCAGAGGGGAGTTTTGATTCTGCTTCTGGCCTGTTTCCCCTGCTGGGCCGTGCTCATTAACACGCAGCCCATTCTGCTGGCTGTCAGGCAGAGTTCAGAGGTCGCCAGGTGAATCCTCTCAACGTCAAAATGCTACTTATACACTTCTTACTCATAAATAAAGTCTGTATTTAGTATTCAGGGGTTAAAAGTAACTGAGTGCATTAACACAATTTTGAGGCGCTTGTACTACATTTTTTGCTACTTTATACTTACATCTACAAGTTACATTTTTTACTCCATTAAATTTATCTTGTAGATTCTGATTACCAAAGCAAAATAAATGTGCTGTCTACAGAAAAACATAAAATCAATAAAATGATAAAAGGAGTAAAGAAAAGACTTTGTTGATCCCTTTATGAAAGTAAAAACATTAACATTAAAATTATGCACAACTAAATGCATTAATAATTATAATTAAATAATATGTTATTCTGAAATAGGTCTTTATGCTCGTACTTTTGTTATTTTTTTTGTATTTTTACACTCTGCTACTACCTCTTTAAAATACGTCTCATTTAATTCAGATTTATTGTACTTATTTACCATTTTTTTCTGTCTGCCATAAAGCCTCTCCCAGCTGTATGTGAAGATCTTTATGCCGGCTCTGCCAGTGAGTTCAGCCTCCTCCACAATTAAAAACATTTTTTTGTATCTCCATCCATATACTCTGTATTGAATGTTTTTTGTGTTGCATTATTGGTCTGATTAACCCCATTCATCGCCTCGTGTTGAATCCTGCAGGCTGCCTTCATGTACCAGCTGCAGGGGAGGTATCTCCAGAATCAGGTGCGTTTAATGACTGCAAGACCACTGGTGTGAAACAAAATAGTGACTGAAAGTTTGTCTGTAATGAGATCATTTCGTGTGCTGTGGAAAATAAAACGTGTACTGTGAGAAAGTAACAAGCAGCAGGTGCACCGATGTGTTGAAACGGCGTGTATTTTTTTAAACAGCTTGCTTTGGCTCACAGGGCATCATGTGGCCCCAGGTGATATCTGGAGCCGCGGGGAATGTTTTAAATGTAATAATCAACTACGTCTTCCTCAACCGTCTGGAACTGGGGGTCGCGTGAGTACAACCAGCATATTCATAATAAGGGTCATAGTCTTTACTTTCTAAATCAGTCAGAGTGTCAATCAGAGCGAGAATTTACCTGTTTAAAGCAACATTATGCAACTTTTTACCTCCTCTTTCATGCACTCTGTTTAAATATGTATGTATCTCTGGTTAACAGGTACAATCTGTAACACTTTACTGTAAAATCTATATACACAGCATGAATCATACTTTGTTATCGAGAAAACTAATATTGAGTTGCAAACTGTTTAGCTTTTTTAGCTGGCAATTCATAGCTAGTAAACTTTAGCTAGTAATTAAAGTGGGTAAAGTCCAAAATATACCAGAGGTATAAAAGAGGCTATTTCATACCCCCGTAGGTCAGATTATTACCCCTGGTCTGGCTAAACAATCTTAATTTTAATTTAAAAACACATATATGACATTTTTATTTTATTTCTCACCACCTGACGACCTGTCAACAACTTTATGAAATTTCAATACACAATTTTAATCACTTAAATGCTGTTTCTTCAATAAATATAATTTAAAGAATGACAATCTGGTTCCTCTGAATAGGACACCAAATCCCCAAAACACCATTTTTGTTGCCTTAATATTATATTAACAATCTTAATAGTATAGTGGAGGCTTTATTTGATGGCTTCTTTGTATAAATGACTGGCAATGACCATGTTTATTTTCGTTTTTCTGCCTTTTTGGTTGTTGTTTTGCTTGTCGCCATCGCAGTGGATCTGCAGCTGCCAATGCCATCTCACAGTATTGCTTGGCTGTGTTCTTGTTTATGTACATCAGCTTCCGGGGACTTCACAAAGCTACATGGGACGGTAAGTTTAGTGGATTAAACTACAGTATAAGCATAACTTTTTTCCATTCTACTTCCTTCTTGAAAGATTTCTTCTAATTGAGTGGTAATTATCAGAAAATTGTCTTAAAATTGAGTTTCCCGCCTGTAAAGTATGCCTTCTTCTTCTCCATCCTACCTCCTAATCTCTCCGAGGTTGGTCCGGGGACTGCCTGCAGGAATGGGGCTCCTTCCTCCAGCTGGCGCTCCCCAGCATGCTGATGCACTGTCTGGAGTGGTGGCTGTACGAGATTGCGGGTTTCCTGGCGGGCGTCATCAGTGAGGTTGAGTTGGGCGCTCAGTCTATCGTTTATGAACTGGCTGCTATCGCTTACATGGTAACCACCTCACAGTTATATACTGTTTGTTATTTCATGTGTTTATGAAATGATTTGGTTCCATTTCTTCCACCACAGTTTCCGATGGGGTTCTCTGTCGCTGCCAGTGTTCGGGTTGGAAACGCTCTCGGTGCTGGGAACACCGAGCAAGCAAAGCTGTCCAGCAAGCTTTCCCTCATTTGTGCATGTATGGATTGAATATGTACGCTGACAAATCTCCACCGCAGTTTAGCAATCCAAGAGGCAGTGGCTGCTGTGTGGTTTATCCCACAGAGGATCTGTTCCTCTGGTCTACAACTGTTTACATTTTAAAGCCATATTTGCTGAGAATTTGCAGCCAAAAGTCTTTCTGTTGAGTCGTCTGTTCTCTCTGTAATTCATGTTGTGCTTTTAGATATTTCCCACCTCGTCTAATAGTCTTTCTTTTGTCCAACCAGCTATTGTCTCATGTTTCATCGGAGCGTGTCTTGGTGTGTCGAAGGATGTTATTGGTTACATTTTCACCACAGAGAAGTAAGAACTCTATCTCCAAAACAATAACTAACAGGCAGATCCTCACAGAGAGAGCTCGTATAATTCATCATGTATTAAGTTCAGAGGTCAGTGACCCTGGACAGTAAAAAAAAGCTTGAATTTGCTGCTTTTTGCACTGTCACTACCTGGTAAATGCAGTTATTCAAGCAAGCAAGAACATGTTTCGATCAACTTTGTGCTCATGTTTTTACATTTTGCTTTCAGAGACATTATTCAAAGGGTCGCAGATGTCCTGAAGATGTACGGTTTCATCCATGTTGCTGAGGCCTTTGCAGTGAGAACTTTACCACTTTACCACACATAAAGCAAACTTTTTGGCCCAGTCGTAGATATCTGTTTATTTTGCCTCTGCAGGGTGTGACCGGAGGTATCGTCAGGGGTGCAGGGAAGCAGAAGGTCGGAGCTGTGTGCAACTTAGTGGGTTACTACTTCATAGGGTTCCCCATCGGAGTGTCTTTGATGTTCCCTGTTAAAATGGGAATTGTAGGTGAGGACAGATTAAATATATATACAGTAAGTGAAAATGTAATCGTATTTCCTCTCAAATTAACAAACTGCCCTCTTTGCATCTCTGTTTCAGGGCTCTGGTCGGGTTTTCTAATCTGTGTTTTGATACAGTCCGTATTTTTTATAGTTTTCCTGTGTAAACTAAACTGGAAGAAAGCAACTGAAGAGGTGAGTAACCCTCATGCAGAGATGAATGCACAGGAATTCATATAACATCCTAAGAAATATGACTGGGCACTGTCACAGGTTCAAGTTATCAATAGGTACAATTTTGCTTTTAAACCTGAGCTGTTTGGTCCACTTGATACATGCATTTTGTCAGATAGTCTGTTTGGTTTTTGCTCATGAAAATGCTCAAACGAACTCTGGTGCAGACCAAAGAACCGGACTGCGTGTGACAGTTATATACATATATATTATATTACATATCGTAGCCTGTTTTTCTGTGTCTTTTAAAAATGAAATGCGTGATGTTAGATGCTGTTTTAAATATTTCCAATTAGGCACTGGTAAGAGCAGGAGTCCACATTACAGAGAGGAACAAGATCTTCGGGATAGAAAACAAAGGTAAACACAAGTTACTTTACCCGCAGCTACATGTGGACATCTTTTTTGGAAAACAGTTGCAAAACCACTGTTAACCTTGTGTTAAAAACCCCCAACAGCCCTGGACTCTGATGAGAAACTGGCCCACATAAAGGACAGCCGATCCGGTTCTTTGAGTCCGGCGGAGGGGAAGCAGGAAGCGCTGGATGCAGGTCAGCAGACTCAGGATGACGCGTCTCTGTCAGTCAGGCAGCTGGTGGTGCGACGTGGCCTCGCTGTGCTGCTCATGTTCATCATCCTCGCTGCTGGAGTCTTCATCAGCGAGCTGCTCGTCAGGCTGCTCAAATTAGACGAGTGACCATTATCAGACCCTGTGTGTGCAGCACAAAACAAACAGTCTGCCTTAGAAGGTACAGATACATGTTCATGTTTAGCAGTAGAGGAGGAAGAATATAAACACCTACAATTAACAGCAAAATAAATCTACCACAATATGTCTTTTGGGCATAAACTTCCAATCCATACTCCCACTTTTGCAAAACTTCTGACTATTTATCATGCACTTAACAAAGAATATTATCTGTATTATAATTATAGATAGTACACAACTAAAAATGTTCCATAACTGCAATTAAAAAGTGGAATTATTGCACAATTTGGAAAACTTCAAAAGATGAGTTGATTCTGACTTTATTTCCTGTCTTGACTTCATATTGAAGGGTTTGTCTTTAAAGTTAAATCTATTCATTGTAACAGTATTTTATGTCAATTTTCCAACTTTTTCCTGCTCTAATTGTATTCATAGTTTAAACCCAGTCACTTCCGCAGTTCTGACATTAGTCGTGTTTTAGAAAATCTAATGAGAATCATGACTTCAATGAGCAGCCAATCAACATCTAAACTGAAAAAATACTGTATAGGGATGTCTTCTTTATATAGAAACATGCTGCGTAAGATGGGTTCCAATCAAGACACTGACGAAATATATGTTCTCATTATGAAATATATAGTCTGAATGGATGCCGCAATTAGAAAGAGCATGATTATATGCTATATTTAGGCTTCAGCACACTGTGGATGTGTGCTTTCATCATCCAAGCTGCTCTTTTTCTTTGGTTTATTTTTCTTTCCTTTGATCTGTGTTGCCAAATTTGACAATAATGAAAGGTCTGTACACTCACACTGCAACGTGATGGCTGGATGAAGACATGTCAAACGGAGCAAATCATCCACCTGTTCACTCTGGGAAGGAGCAGATAACTAGCTAGCTCAGACGCCACAATTACAGCCGGCTCAAAAATACAGAGTTCACCCTGGTTAACGGCACACAATTAGCCATGTGTGGATTTCTGCTATTTATAGTAGTGGTTCGACATTTTGGGAAATACGCTGAGAAGATTGATACCACTCGTTTCTGTCTGTGAAGTGTACAGCTACAGCCTGAAACCAGCCAGTTTCGCTGGCACGAAGACGGGAAACGTGAAAGCAGATTACACAATTCCCCTCCCAGCTTCTCCAGAGCTCACTGATTCACAGGGTGTGTGTGTACAGTGGTCCCTCACCATACCGCGGCTCACTTTTCTCACTGGTTGCAGATTTTGTGCAGAGCAATACTGTATGTGTTATTTCTAATGTCTAAACCAGAGCACTGTGTTCTGAATCCTGATTGGCTCAGTGACCAACCAAGTGCTGTGTTTATATTCACCGGTGAGTATGTTGTGAATTTAGCATGTAGAATTTCACATGTTGTTAAAACAATGTAGGTTTAAGAGCGTAGAAAGTGTGTAAGAGTGTTGGAAACCTTAATAACAGTGAGGGAAATGTTTAGAAAGAGTGTGGGGAGGGATTATAAAGCCTTAAAATGAAGGAAATAAATATAAGGTCACTACTTTGCAGATTTTCGTCTATCGCGAGGAGTTCAGGAACATATACCACTGCATATGACGAGTCCATACTGGTAGAGCAACTGGTTGCTGGCTGATAATGACCATATAGACTTAACAGTAGTATTTATTTTCTCATTGATCTCTACGAAATGATAATTCTGTGTAGGGCTGCTTGATATTTCAGCATTGATTAGCAGGCTTTTTGACAATGGACAGCTGCAAATCTAAAAGTTTGTTTGTATTTATATATGTATGTATGTCCTTCCATTATTTCATCTCCCAATTGTCCAATCAGCCTCACACTTGGCAGGTGTATTGCTGAGGACCACAGGAGGTGCCGTGCAAGCTTTTAAGATCAAAACACGTTTATTAGTTGTGCAAGTGTGAAGTTTATTGAGAGGAGACTCCTATTAAC
This sequence comes from Serranus cabrilla, assembly GCA_903364295.1. Classification (NCBI taxonomy): domain Eukaryota; kingdom Metazoa; phylum Chordata; class Actinopteri; order Perciformes; family Serranidae; genus Serranus; species Serranus cabrilla. The sequence continues at coordinate 973,840 of CAFUXE010001430.1, forward strand.
TGTTAACGGCATGCTTAGCTTCCTTGCCACAGTACAGACTGGAGATGTTTTATTGTAGGAAACTTTTCAAGCATCAGCAATGTAACGTTTGTAATGACAACTTCTGTTCCCGAAAGAATAGCCTGTTTCTAAAGATCTAGCATTTTGCAAATGAAGCATACATGCTAGCATCGCTAGTGGCTGCAGCTCTGTCATGGCAGGTGTGTTGCTTTAGACCCAGAGAAGTGCAGCGTTAAGTTGTTTGAATGAGCAGCTCTCGAAAAAGCTACAAGCAGAAATTGCATTGTTAGAGTAAAAGGAAAGTATGTCGCATCATCTCTTTTGTAAGTAACACTTAAAGTGAAATAATCTGTCCAAAACACATTTAATCCCTATCACGATGTATTTTTATTAAGCCTCAAATAACAGTAAACTTAACAGTAAAGTAACATACCTTTTTGTTTACAGTCATATTTTTCAGCTGAAAGAATTTAGTCCAGTGCTTTTTGTATTCAGGCCACAGTCAGGCTCTCCTAAAGCAGGTTTATTCAGCACAGAATAACCACTGCATAATTTAGCGCGTTCACTTTTAGTGGGCGATAACTTAAAAAGAGCTTTAAACTTTGAGGTATGCATAAGAGTCATCTTTCTGGCCTGTATGAAGCCAGTGCACCCACAACCCACTGCACTCTCCAAACTGACATCAGCAACAGATTGATATTTGCAACAGTCCCATAAAAAAAAAAAAGCGTGCATATTAATTTATCGTTATTCAACATGTAAATCAGGCTTGATTCATACATGGTTACGTCGTCGTCTGAGCTTCAGTCTTGCTCATCAGCGCAGACATTGTCACAGGCTCCTCACAGAGTCTGTAATCTTGGCCCGCTCACCTCCAGAGACTGCAATCAGTAACATGCTGTGGCATCATTAACAAGTGACTGTGTAAAGATTTGCTGTCAGTATCGTCAGACTCGAACTTATGATTCGGCGTCTTAAGGAACCTCATGTTAACTTCTTGGTTGTGTCGCCCTGCAGCACGATACCTGGAAGTCACTTAGATTATGGATCTGAGATGATTTGGCTTCTGACACTAATCAGTGATTGCTTCTTCCCCTTAATTTGACAAAAAAAAACTCAATTTTCAGCTACTTGACCAATCAGTGAAGTACAGATGTGAGATTATTTATTGACATCCGGCAGTGATGTCATCGTTTAACATCAAATGCCATTTTGAAAAGGAGAAGTGTGTAGCGGTGTGTCGATAAACTGCAGCTAAATCTTTGTGTTATCAGTGTTTCTTTCACATTTTAATAGCTGAACCTCTCCGAAGTCTTTGGAGTTGAAAGATTAACTAAAGCAACAATAGTATCATAATGAGGAGCCTACCTTTTTCAACTCACACATGCCATTTAAGGTCTTTAAAAGATCAAATTAAGTGTATAATATAATCACTGGATCATAAGCTAGTTCATACTATGGGTCTCTTTAGTCGTCAGCTCCCACTTTTTGGCGTTTTTTATTGATATCTATCATGGAATATGATTTGTTTTTTAATTGTTTGTGCAGATTTATTAAGGTGAACATTTCATTTGATAAAACTACCTCATCTCACCTCTTCTGTTTTTATAAGTGAGGAACAGGTGAAACAAACAGAATTATCTTTTTTAAGGAAATTTTTTTAAATCTGAGAAACAGGTGAGCATTTTTGAATAATTTCAAATGTTTGTTTATATACTCATTTCAGCCAAAGGACCCTGTGTTTAGAGTGCACGGAGAATTAAAAGTCACCTGGAGTAAAAACATGAATGTGTTGTTTAGAGCAATGGGTTAGTGGTGCAATTCTGCCTCTTGTGGCCACAATGAGTATTACAACAACAAACACATTCTTTTTTCACCTGGCAAAACTTTTTTTCACCTGTTTCACTGATGAAAAAGTTCAGGAACAAAGAAAAAATAACTTTTTATTTAATTTTTTACCTATTTTTCAGTCATAAACACTTTTTTTTCCTGCCTTTCAGTCATCCAGCTCTTGGATGTTGTGACTTCAATGATTAGTGGTTTAATTTTTTAATCATTGGCACCCTTCAGTTGTATATTTAGAAGAGTTCAGTCTGTCGTCTGCAGTTCTAACTATTACAAATGTCTTGGGTAAATAGTATAATTTGGCTTTTCTATGTTTAATTTCATTGTTGGAAGTACATTATATTATGGGACATAGACATATGGGGAAAAAATAGCTAATTATTTGTTTGATTTCTATTCTGGAGCGTAAAAGATCTGAGTAACTGTGATACAGGAAGACAGTGCAGTTTGTTCATATAACTATAAAGTGTATTACACATTTAAACATATACATTTTACATCATATATTTACAGTCAATCTTACATTCACAGTTACAACATGAGAAAATGATCAGTAAGAAGGAAGATATATGTCACAGTGCCAAATGTAAATCAAGACAGGAATAAAGTGAAAGAAATCAAAAGCTATCTGTGGAAGAACATCTGTTCCTTCATGCCCACGTGTTTTCTCGGTTAGGGATTTACAACGTGTCTTGTAGTCCTCGTTGAGCATCTCAGGCTGAGCGGGTTAAAACATGATCTTTGTAACAAGACCTTTGTTCATCCTGCCAGTCTCCGTCTCATTTGATATTGCTTCCAGCTTTCTGTGGATTTGCTCAGCAGTGCAGCACTGAGACACATTTTCTCTGCACAAAGGAAATCCAGTAGCCCGTGTCAGGTTGTAGTTTTACAAAATAACAACCCAGGTTTATGTGTAGACTATGAATTCAGCACTTTTCAAAAATGTTCAGTTTGTGGAGGCTGTGTTCAGCCACTAGATGTCTACACTCAGAGGTCAGGCGTGGCTCACAGTGTGGTGGTCAGATCCAGCGGAGCCAGAGGTGTAGGAGTGGAGTCATTCGCCCAGTTCAGGGTGAAGTTGGCCCTGCTGTGTGTGGAGGGAGCCGGCATAGGGAAA